>JAAGNO010011844.1:33626-68238 GCA_033439905.1 Ceryle rudis
TATAGTAAAGAGAATTTCCTGATCCAGAAAAAAGAATACAGCAAAACAAAAGTGTGAGTCAAACTCTCTTTGGATCAAAGTGAGGACGTAGACACAGGGTGAGGAAGAAAGAACAGAGATTTTAATACAGAAGGTTATTTCCATTCTTAAAAAGCAAATCGAAACTACCACAGAAGACACTGCAGGTACTGTTAGCAACGTTTCATGCCGTGCACAGGATTTCAACAGGCGCCATCAGAAAGGGTGTAGAAAGTAAGACGACTGTCTCCTCGTGCACTTATTTTGGCTGATTTGACTGGGTAATTTCATTATATTATTCCAAGATGAATTTTTCTGTTAAATATTTTAAAAGACATGACAGAACGTTTTAATTTTGAGGGAGCAGTATACAGCACTTACAAGCATAGAAGTGAGAAGGCTGTTTAAAAAAGGTACTAAGCAGATAAAAGCCTAAAACTATCAGACAGGTGATGAGTGGCTGTCAGTGAGCTCCCGTCACGTACATCGTGGACAAGTCATTTCAACTGTAAACACCCCATCCGTGGCACAGCACAGTGTGTGAACACCAGTAATTCGTTCACCGTGAAGCCACTGATTAAATGGGCATTTCCTCCACTTTGGGCATCATCTCAAAGACTTGATCTTGGTTTATTTTTTACGCCATCACCGTTGACAATCCTATCTTTAAAATACCTGCTTGTTTTAGACTTAAGTCTAGTTCCATGTTAGGTGTGCTGTTAGAAAGAAATAACAAAAAAATATTCAGCGTCACGTCTCTGATTACTGAGGATAATATGGAAACAAAGCCAACCGACAACCCATTAAAAATTACTCATTGAAAAACTGGGAATTAAATTGGTATCTTAACATGAAGATTAGGAATGGTTTCCTGAAACACAAACCTGAGGTAATTTTTCTGGAATAGGTTCATTCTGGAGAACCTGAAGGGCCTTCATTGCAGCATTATGTCTAGCAGCTTGACGAGTCTTTCCTTCACCAAAGAACTCACTGTTGCCAACGGTTAACTGGACATAGAAAATCTTAGGCACTGGGCAGTGATACCTGGAAAGAAGTCACGAGAAGAAAACAAGACCACAAGTTACCATAAATTTTATGTAACGTGGAGCAGTAGTTAGGGATAAAACAGTATCTTTCCTCCCAGAGTAAGACCTAACCCTGGAATACGTGGACTGCTCCTCAGCAAGGCTGTCAGTAACTCTGACAGCAGGCCCTACCTGCAAACCAGCTTTTCACCCACACGTGCAGGGCTCTGCAGCAAGCTCGATTACACTTCAGCCAAACTGCCCAGCTCTGCTCTTTTCTTGGTTTGAGCCTTGAGAAAATCAAACCGAAGGAGAACCCAAAGCTCTAGAGGAAGCCATGCCTGGGAGACAACTCCTGTCCCACAGGGAAGTGGCACAGAAGGAGGAGGATTGCGCGGTCTCTCATCTGAAACCTACAGTCGTAGCTCAAGGACAAGCAAAAGTCAGATGGCGGGGAGGGAGGGAACTGGACAATACACTTTTAGACTCTTTTTAAAGCTCAAGTACTGAAATTGTTGTAGCGGATAAGGAGTTCTCTTCCAAAAGTGTAACAGAGGGTCAGAAGAAGCTCTCCTCCAACACCGTAGTAGCCAAACGTTTTCCAGGCACTCAAGGAAAAGCAGCAATGACCACCACATTGTTTTCCATTTTTCCTTCCTATAGAAAGTATGGATAGAAAAAAAGTACAGAAAGTATTCCCAAGTATAATGGCAGGGTTTGCTTATCCCATAATGTCTGAAAAGCACGGAAAGAGAGATCAAGAAAGAAAAATAACAAACAAAAAAAGAACATTTTCCTATGAACTGGCACAGCTATTGTTCCTCAAAGAAAGCAGTATCGCATCACGATACGACGATCATATCATCCGCTCCACATCTCTACTCTCAGCAATAAAAAGAGCTAACCCAACCCATACTCCCCACCCTGAAACCTGCCTCTCGCTAGCAGCAAATGAAGAGATGTAATGCTGCTCTGGCATTTGGGACGTCCTGTCACAGCACTGGGACAGCGACAAAGATAACAGCTTGTCCATATAAGCCATTTCTGTAGAAAAGAAATATTCCACCACCACCTAGACTCAGAAAAAGCAATGCAGCACAGATAATTAGTTCTAATCACTGTTAAAATGATAATCTTTTACGAGAACTTTTCCCCAAAGTCCTCTAATTATCTTCTACATAGGTGAGGGACTTTGCTTCGTACTCTTCGTTCTGTGGTCTAATGCTCCTTCCTCAAACAAAGGCTTTTCTAAGACACTGGAGATTTAATCCTTGGAAAAACCTATACCCATCAGAAATGGTTTCTCGTTTATGGCAAATAACTTGTACATATTTCACAGAACTTGTACATATTTCACAGAATACATATATAAAGAAGCCCAGGATTCCCAAAGCTAGGTCCATTGTGACAAAAAAACAACCTAAAATGACTCAAAGCCAACAACAAAGTACTACATTTTCCTTCTCCCTCTTCAAAGAACTTTATTAAAGCGTGCTCTCCATTTTCATCTGTTGACAGGGATGACGACTTTTTTGCACGAAGACTTTCTGACTTTTCATTAATAGTTGTAACTGATTTGTTTCAGCACGCTTGAAATCCAAACAAGCAGGAATAAGCTCTCCAGCCTCAGCGTCCCTGAACTTTGTGCCTGATTCTAAAAATACGTTTATATGAAAAGAGCAAAACCATAACACTGGCTCCAACAAGCCTCTGGCTATAGGGCCTTGGAGGGGTGAGCTAAGTTGCCTTTACGACATGCAGAAAGCGGGCATTTGCTTTCCTGTTTACAGTTTAACAGTTAGAGGGAATTATTAAAGCCTGGAAATGGATTTGTTTATGTAACAGTTTCATAAAATTTTAGAATAACCCAGGTTGGAAAGGCTCCTGGAGGTTATCTGGTCCAACGCAGCACCCAAAGCACAGTCGAGCTCTGAAGTCAGTGTCTCGTCCAGGCATTATCGTAGACATCTCCAAGGACAATGACTCCACAACATCCGTGGGCAACCCTTCCCAGGGTTTGACCACTCTTTCTGAAGGAGCATTGCAAAGGTTCTGCATGCGCAGTGAAATTCCAACACCACGGTGCCATTCGTTACCAGAGCAGCTGGCAAACCAAAGAAACAGATGGTTCAAGAACGTTCATTTCCACCCCACTCCACTGGGTCCTGCACTGCTTCTGTCATACAGCACTGACCTTCTGCCCGCCTCTGTTTCTAAAAGCTACAACCACAACACCAAGACACTATCAACATCTGTAATAAAAAAGTACAGTGGCTTCAGACTGAGATTTGCCTCAAAAAGAATGGTAGGGGGTTTTTTTTCCAAGTGAAAAGCAGAATTTCACCCTTTCCCTTCACTTAATGAGTTTAAATAAAATGCTTCCTAAAAATCAATGTTTGCCTTTGATTTATTTCTTTGCTTTGCTTTGCAATATTGTTTTAGGGAATATTAAAACTAAAATCAGGGAATATGCAGGCAATAGATGCAAGTAATACCTTGAAGGAACTTTCATCTCATAATCAGGAACAGGCTCTCTGACATCAAACAGTTCAAACGACATTTCCACAGTGAAAAAAAATAATGAAAAGCTTCATCAGTAGAGTTACCGTGAACTCCACTTCTTCCACAGCTGGCTTAGAGCTGTCTCCTCTACACCACCCGTGCGATTCCTCTGAAAGTCTTTCCTTGGTTTATCACAGCAACACAGAAGAGTTGGGATGGGCAGTGACCTCTGGAGACCCCCTAGTGCAACCCTCCTGCTCAAAGCACAGCAGTTGGAGCAGAGTGCTCAGGGCCACTTCCCATTGGGTTCTCAGCATCTCCAAGGGGGGCTGATTCAACAACCTGATCGGCAATCTCCAGCCTGTGATCACCCTCACACTAAAAAAATCTTCTCTTATGATTGAGTAGAATTTCCTGTATTGCAGTTTGTGCCTCTTTTTCACTAGATACCACTAAAAAGAGCCTGGCTCCACCTTCTTTATTTATCCCCTTCACGTATCACAAGATCCCCCTGAGCCTTCTCTTCTCCTGGCTAACTAGTCCCAGCTTGCTCTGTCTCTCCTCAGATGGGAGATGCTCCAGCCCTTCAATCACCCTAGTAACCCTTCACTGAATTTGCACTGGTACGTCCACATCTCTCTTTTACTGGTGAGCCCAAAACTGGACCCAGCACTCCAGATGCAGCCCCTCACCAGGGCTGCTTTAGGCCCTGCACTTACACGTGCTTCTCCCTAGTACCTGCTGAAAAGATGCTTGACCATCGCTACTCAGGAGACATCTGGATGAAGAGCTCCATGTAGCTTTTGATTAGGAGTAGTTGACAGAGCTTGTTGGCAACAGCTAGAGCTTGCTAGAAGCCACAGCCTCCTGGAGCAATCCTTTCCCTGCAGCAACAGGCTGTCGAGTTCCTCAGAGAGTTCCCCAGAATCCTCCCACCATTTCAGAAGAACTTTTCAAAAGATCTAGAACTAGAGTCTGGAAATGGCTGCATCTGTTGGCTGGCCCCGTGAGCTGCGGTACAGCATGGCATAGACTCTGCCCCACAAAAGCAGTAGGCACCTTGATAGCACATCCCACTTCATTACTTCATAGTCCTCTCTAAGTGGCGGTGTTGCTGGCAAACAGCAGAATACAGCGTCCATCAGAAGCTCCTGTTTCCCGGTGAGTTACTAGCCCTACCTTTCTCTCCATTCACACGCAAAGGAGAAAAGCACGTGAACGTTAATCCACTTTATAAACCCAGATCCCACAACAGGCCCTTTCTTTTTCCCCTCCTCCCTCCCCACCTTTTATTTTAAAGAGTGTTCAGGGAGCTATTTATGTGATAATATGGAAAAATGATATTCAGCCTGTGGCTCTAGAGCCTCATGCAGCTCTTTGGCATTGGCAGAATGATTAGGCTTTGACATGGTTTTGATTAAACTTTTCTTGCTCTGCTTGGCCTCAAGCAGAGTTAAGAGAGCACTGGTAATATGAACATTGCCAGGACGCTGCAAAGAAGCACCTGAAATCCTCAGAAAAGGGACTAAATCTGTGAGGGTATTGGCTTCGCTGCGCTGTAACGCGTGTCACTGAGAAACAAAACATCCTCCTTTTATTCAGTGATCATTAACCAACCTTCCCGGTATATTACAGCATCACAGAACGTTTTTGGTTGGAAGAGACCTTCAGGATCATCCAGTCCCACCTTCAAGGTCATCCAGCCCAACCTTGGACCCAACACTGCAAGCTCACTGCTAAACCACGTTTAAAATCTCAATGCCTCCAGGGACGGTGACTCCTCACTGCCCTGGGCAAGGTTTGATAACCCTCTCGGTGAAGGAAATGTGCTGGGTGGTGAAACGGGGCAGGCAGGATATACATTTGGGTTACTGAGAAGGACTGACAATCTTATTGTCAATATTCCTATCGCATTGGATGATTATTACGCAATAATATTAATACTTTGCAAAATACTATTGCATAAATTACGCAGTAATAGCAGCACGGTATTTTCCATCCCAAGAGCACCTACACGTCAGTCTTAACACTCCTGAGCCCTCCGTCACTCTGTTCAGCCACAGAACTGAACCAGTCGGGATTTCCAAGAGCAATGCTTCACGTTCGGACTCGTTAGGTTTCTGAAGGTTTTAGAAGTACCTACGTCTAAAGAATATGCATCTCCCTGCATTCTAGACAGCAGCTACCAAGGCTAGGATTGTCCTCTGGGGAAAATTCAGAGGTGATACTGGCATGCAGTTCTCAGAACGTAAACTGACAGATGCGGCCGACTGACAGAAGAAGACCAGAAGACAGCAAAAGGACACGCGAAACGATACGTTCAACTGGAAGGAATAAAAAAATAGGTGTCATAAAGGATAATACTTTAACAACCGCTGACACAGAACCTATTAAAACAAGTTCATTTTCATCCGGCTCTTAAGGACGTTTGAGATTCTTAAGAAGAACCTTCAAATGAGAGGTCTGGGAAGCAAGGTTTCCTTCATCTCCAAGGTTCATAGCATCAGAAATCTACTTTTAGATAACGCCAGCGGTATCGCTTTAGAATAATTCAACCTGAAAAAAGGATATTTGCTCTACGACTTTGACCTTGAACGCCAAGTTTCAGCAATGAGCAAATATTTACAACTAGTTATAAACCCCTGGAAATAGGGGTTCATAACAGAAATGCTGACGGACCTGAACTAAGTTGGTGTGAGTGGGCGCCACTATAATTAAATAAATCACGAAGGTCTGTTGACAATTAGAAAACTCATTTCGCTTTGCCACGGAGACAAACAAAAATTGTGGTCATTATAATTTTACTGGAATATGATGTCATAACATGTAAGCATACTGAAACAATCTGCTGCTTTTCTAGCCAAAATATTAATTGCATACTAAGGAGCCCTTGGGGCCTCTTCCTTTTTGGCCATCAAATCCACACGCACAAAGACAAATAAAGTATTGCTGTGTTCATACTGCATTTCCCTGGATTCCTCAGTGGCGTAAATGTTGCTGATAAATATTGTTACTTTATTCTTAGGAAAGGGGGGAAAAAAACCACAAGTGCAAGCTGCAGCTCACGGAACCCAGGAAGTTTACTGAGATTTAGCCTCCTTGTCGCCGGTAAAAACTAAATTCTAATGGCAAATTTATTCTTCACCTATGTAAAAAAAGAAGAGCAAATGAACCCAGTTTACTTCCCTGCATCACGAGTGGTATAGGAAGGATTACCCTGTTCCCATTTCATAATGCAAAGCGAAGAGGAACACAGCCCATTTTGGCCAAGATGCGGGCCGCTAAAATGTGAGAGACACTGCGGGATGGGCAAGTCGTTCTTCAGAGGCCAGCTCTGTGCTGAAAGGGTCATTCTCCGCACTTCTTCCCTCGGGCTCCTTTTCCATACCAACTCAATCAAACTGGCAGCCCCCCAGACGCTGGTTAACCGGGAAACGCTACGAGCTTTGCAAGGAGGGACGGAGAGCCGCAGACCACGCAGGGGAAGAGGAAACAGCATTTGCTGTGAACAACTTTTTCTTCATAACATTTGAAATTTCTCTAGGGGAGAGAGTTGCTTCGTGCAGCTGTTCCCTGGCCGTGCCCTGGTTTTTCTAAGCAGTCCATTAGCTACGTGTATTTCTTACAGATGCGAGTTCTACGTTCTCAAGACAGAAACATCCAGCGTAGGCATTTTTGTCTTCCTCCACTCCACCTCCTGGCTCTTCCAGCAGGTCCACAACAACGCCTGGGAACGAAGAGGCTCTCTTTTCAAAGTACATTCGTAACATAAAGCCAGCAAGAATGGTGCTGTCAGCCACAGACATCCCTTATTAGGTGGAAGGATCCTTTTCTGAAATCTCTATTCAGCTGATTTATTTCTACAGCCCGTTACTGTTTTCATCTTTCTAATGCTGACCTCCCCTCAGCTACGCAGATGAGATTAAAAAAAGAAGAAAAAAAACCCCCAACATGTATACCTGTCCCAAATTACCCTCCATTTGAAAGATGGTTTTCAGTTACAATCCAAATGTTTAAAACTTTAAAATTAATTTATCGACTTCTGAATGATTCAATGTATTTTTTTTCTAGATAATCTTTGCTGTGATCAGTTTATGAAACTAATTTTGACCTACTTTTAGAAAACCCCTAAGTAACAGAATGTTTAATTGACTATGAAAGAACTGTAAAGACCAATCGTGTGATGGAAACATTAACAGAGATACAACAGCATCTGTTAATTCTATTTTTTTTTCTAAATAACGAGAAAACATAAAGATGCTTTCCATTTTAAGACACAGAAAAGCCAAACCTTCTCTATTTCAAGCGTAAGAAAGTAAGCAAATCCTGCATTAAACAGTCAAGATCCGTGAGCTGCCGGCAACTGAATAACGTAGTTCTCTTTATAGATAAAGGTCTATCGGAAAACAGATTAGCTGCTTCCAGTGCTTCTGCTGGGAGGATGATCCAGAAGCTGAGGAGATACGGAGGAATCTCCTAATGTTCAGCTCAGCAACTTTGATTTGTGTGCTTTAGCTCACATAGCTCATTTCTTTTTTTCTGCTGCGTTTACCCTCCAAGGGGAGCTTTCCCATCTCCTCTCAGCCTTTGTTTTGCAAGAGAACAAGTCAAGGTATTTTAGATGTCCCTGCTTATTGCAGAGGGGTTGGACTAGATGACCTTTAGAAGTCCCTTCCAACCTATGACTCTATGATTTTAGAAGTCTTCTGCATAAAAGGCTACCCACTATCCTGATAATCCTTCCCAGCCCTTTGCTATACTTGTTCCTGTTCTTAAATACAACAGTCAAGAATGGTAGACAACGTACCATGGGAAAGGCTGCCAGTGTTCTGTAGAACAGGGTATTTATCTGTACCAGAAACAGCCTGCTCAACATCTGCCTCTCCTCCGGTTCAATCACATCCGTTGTTCTTAGTTTATCGTGCAAATAAGAGGTTAGGTAACACTCCTGTTCTGTGATTTCCAGCTGAATAAGCCTCAGGTGACAACAGAGTTAGTACTACCAGTGCCTGTGGTCCTATCTTACATTTTATACTGGGAAGTCTGGTCTCATCCCATTTCCCAGGTATCGTCCAATTCTTCCTGCATACCTTGACCTTCCCGTGCAGCAGTGATGCCTTCTACACCCCACAAACATTTCCCTACTTTCTACGCAAACACCGTTAACAAAAATAATTTCAGAGGTTGATTCCAAAACTCGAACTGCACTTAATCGTCTTCCTCCACATTTGACTTTTAATCCTGCTGATTGTTTTGCTTCTCCTTTCCCACCTTGCACTTCTATACACATCATCTCCTTCAGTTTAATGAAAACAGTATCCTTATCTAACGCTAGAAAATGCTTAACCGAATCCCGCAATTTTAAGATATTTTTTAGGTAAAGAGAGTAAAATAAATCTTATCATTGCGGGATTCAGTTAAGCACTTTACATTTAACACAAAACATGCAAAGTTAACGCCTTAGTCAGACGCAATCTACCTTTAGTATACAGCAACTTCACGTTGCGTTTTCTCTTTTCTTACTTCCACGTCTTTATTTATACTTTCTTGTGCTGAGTCTGTGAATATTTAATGAATAGTGATTCCCTTCTCTTCCCTCCACCCCCCCCCCCCTTTCTCCTATGCAGTTCCTTCAAGCAGTATGACTAATTTAATCAATCAATAAATAAATAAATGACTCATGCTTTCACAATCCCGGTATCGAAACATTCCTGAGTAAATACAAAAGGGAGGGGGATTCAGTTTACCAAACATTATCTAATGTAGAATCTTCCCAGGAGAATTTGCGATGACAAGACAATAATATTGCCACATCACCGTATCTCTGGATTCCAAGTTGCTCAATACAGACGTTTGACTGAAAGAACTATTTCAATATCTACTCTCTGCACGTACCACTCCTTTCTTTACCGTTTGCAATAAACATGCACATCGACGAGTGAAAATCAGCTGCTCATCAAAAGTAAGTAGAAGAAAACAACAGAAAGCTACAGACATTGCAAGTTAAATCCTTTAACAGTCGTGGCTTAAGCTAAAAAGTAACGCACGAAATCTACCGAGCCAGCCACGTAGCACTAGTTACAGAGAGATGCTTTCACACACAGCACGTTCTTACCTCGGCTTCCACTTCTACTACTCTCACTCCTGCCATCTAAAGCCTTAAAGTCCAAAAGAAGCACTTTGAGAAGTGTCTCAAAACCAACCTGAATACCTTTTTCTTAAAACAAACTAAAAAAAAAAAAAGCCCAATTAGTGCAAGAGATATGAAAAAAAGAAAAAGGCTAAGAAATAAAAGGGGGAAAAAAAAACCCACTAGGGAAAAAAAAAGGATCATGAGATGAACCTTCCAAAATACTGTACGTTGGAGGTGAAGGTAAAAAAACCACGAGTGAAAAACAACAATCAAAATCAAGAGTAGGGCAAAAGAACAAATTGTTACATGCCTCTGAAGAAGTATTTTTATCTATCAACTAAATAACTTAGTAATGAAAATGGCCAACACAACTTTAACTTCTTCTTGACTGCAAAAATAGCATAAATAATACAAGGACATAACAAGAATATTGCCTCCAGAGTTTAAGACACTGGAAAATGTCAAGTGGACAATGCTGAAACAGAGACGGGGGCTGCGGGGTGGAAAAGATAAATACAAGGAAAAAGAAAATGTTCTTTTCCATGACATAGAAACAAGTACAATAAGGATAAAAGGAAAAACATGATGAAGCTGTGATGTACAGTGTATACTCAGAGGTTAAAGCAGACATCCAGAAGACAAACATCTCAAACTCTTATCTACTTCAGCTCATAAAATTTCCCATGAACTGTATTACCCGCTAATCTTTACAAGCATGCAGAGTGGTTACTGAGAATGCTGTCCAAATATCCATTACAGTCAAAGAACATAAACAACGCTGCATATCTGACTACAATATTGTTTTCTTTCTACATAAGAAACTCACGTCAGGAAAAAAAAAACCTAATAATTAAAAAAATCCCATCACTTGCCAGCCTGGAGACTAAGCAAATGAGAGAATCAAGTACCTCCCTCATTTTATTTTATCATGTATTTATATTGGTAATATAAGGCTAATTACAATCTTACTAACAAAATCATCTCGGGCCTAGGACTTCATAGGAATTAATTAACCTAAAAGTCCAAGGAGGAGGACGGCCTGAGAAAGCTCAGAGTGATTCTCATCATCCAGATTAACTTAAATTGGTGTATATTGGGCTACATATAGTTCCCACGTGGAGGAATGTAAACATACAGCCATTAAATTGCTTTATGCCGAGTAAAAAATTAATCATTTTCAACTTGGCGATTAAATGACTGAAAGGAAGAGCAAACTGAAAAGCCACACTTGGTTCTAGCTGAACAAGCCACCTCTCGAGAGGTGAGCACAGTCAAGTGAGGATGCCCTCTCTCCTACCTCACTGCTTATCGTCCCCACACCCTCTGAAAATGTACCAGCTATATTTGGCCAGCTACGTCCTCTGCCCAGAACCCTCCCCTTCCATGCCATCAGACTTGCAAAGCCATGAAATGTGGGATAGAGGGAGCTGGGTGATCGTTTCATGCTCACTGTGCCTAAAGTGGCCTCCAACCTTCGTATCACCCACAAGTCCTTCTCTGTTCACAAACAAGAGGTCCAGTGGGGCACCTTTCCTAGTTGGCTCTGTCACCAGCTGTGTCAGGAGGTTACCTTCCACACACTCCAGGAACCGCCCAGACTGTTCCCTCCCTGCTGTATTGTATTTCCAGCAGACATCTGGTAAGTTGAAGCCCCCCGTGAGAATAAGGACTAGCGATTGTGAGAATTCTCCCAGCTGCTTATAGAATATTTCGTCTGCCTCTTCATCCTGGTTGGGTGGTCTATAACAGACTCCCACTGTGATGTCTGCCTTGCTGACCTTCCCCGGTTCTTACCCATAAACACTCGACCCTATTGTCACCATCATTAAGCTCTAGACAATCAAACCACTCCCAAACATACAGGGCTACCTCACCGCCTCTCCTCCTTTTCAGAAGAGCGCAATCTCCTTCTGTTGGTCATTTGTGCGTCTGAAATTGTTAATATGACCTTGGACTTGGGAAAGGATGTCACCGTGGAGATCACCTTTACCGAATGGAACTAAGGCTCGGCTGCTGATGTCCCACCTCTGTAAGAATTCCCGTTTCTCTTTCACTGACATTAGTGTCAGACTTGACTCTGGATCAGCAAGGTGACCAGACTCCACTTTGTCCTCTTTTGTCATGGAAAAGAGCCTCAAAGTTAAGAGAGTTTGGGGTTGTTTTTTTCTTTCCAGAGGTGATTTCCCTTTTGATCACAGCACTGAGGGACTCAGCCCAATTTCAGTGAAACAAATCATCCCAACAAATCGTGGTGCCAAAGTACCTGATGCTGTGAGTGCAGCTATCTGTTCTGTGATAATAACCAACTTAAACCGCCATTCCTCTTTAAAACATGCTTAAAAGACAAGCAGATCTTTGGAGGATCCTGTGAATTAGCATTTCGGAAGAGCTGTTAACTGTACTTTCTGTCACAGAACACAAGCAGCCACCAAAATCACTACTGCAGACAAGACCTGAAGAGAAACTCTAACACCGTGGTTGCTGGTGAGAAGTTCTTCATTCAGACTCCATATATTCTGTCACAAAAGAACCCTGAAAACCTTTCTTGAGAAAATGTAACACCACCTCAATCTGCGGCAGAGCTTTCAGTTCAAAACAGACACGTTGGACCAGGAGAGAGCAGAGTTCCAGTCACCATCTTTCTGCCTGCTTTCCCTTAGGAAAACGATGACAGCCTCTCAGACTGATGTTTGAACTCGCAGCAATTCACATGTGCCGCTACCAAAAAAAGCAAGCACGGGAAAAAGGATGTATTTACTGGTAACCAGCGTTCAGGTTCTGGATACGGCAGAAAGGCCATAAGGGGAAAGAAGGCCACCTAGGCTCGCTTTCATGGAACCTGCTATCTCACAGGTCTTCTTGACTGAAATATCCACAGGTCAGCAGAAGCGCAGGAAAAAGATGCAGGTGAATAAAAAGCTAACTGTGGAAAGGAAGAAACACACCCAAAAACGTTTCTGCTCCTGGAGGAGTATTCTGAACCGGGGCAAATTTCGGTACCCTGAAAGTAAAGCTGCCGTAAAACAAGCGGGTGTAGAGAAATGAGTTGCAACTCATGAGTTGCAAGTTGCAAAGGCAATAGACCGAAGGGATACATGAGGTGCTGGGGCAGGCTGTTGGCTCTTTGCGTCAGAAGGTTTGCAGGAACTCTCCCAAGTGGATGAGCAGCGTTGAAAGACAGACATTAAGAAAGCAAAGATGAGGAGGATCTGCATTTCACCTCGTTATGCTTTCAGCCTGAGTGAGAACAAGAAAAGTCAGGGCTGAAACTTGGGAAGACAGATCTGGAGCCAAAGGTACCTTTCCCGGAGCAAGGAAAGAAAACCTAAAGAAAGGAACTCTGTCCACTGAAGGAGGCTTCAGAAATAGCCAAAACGTGAGCCAAGGACCACAAAAGGAAAGGGCTGTCCTTTTAGCAGCTAGAGCGAGAAAGCAAGCGGTCTGGGGAGGTCACTACATCCTGAGAGAAAATAAAGAAAAATCTTAAGAGAAGAAAAGGCATTAGGACTTAATAGCTCCTCTACAAATAGGGCCGACAGGACAAAACTACTTCACCTTGAGCGAAGACAGTTTAGAACAGTGCAACGGTGTAAAACGTCATGCCTTACGGGTCACGTTTCAGGCACGAAGCCTGCTCAAACACCTAGATGCTCTTCAGCTAAGGCTAAAGAGATTTTAATTATACCCGCTAACTGGATTGACTTGGAGAATGAAGAGACACTCTCCTGGGAATACGACCCACAAAGCTCGCCCCTCTATTCCCTCAGCTTGATTCTTTTAGTCTACGTAACGTTCTTTTTAACTGCCGTCAAAGTAATCTTGTAAATTAGGCTTAAGACTAAATATTTTATTGATCCCTGATAGGTTAAATGCGGCCGTTAATGCAGGAGATGGATGCATTTGTCGGAAGGATTAGATGCACGCTGTTCCAGGACATGTCACCTACCATCATTTTGTGAGCACTGCGGAAATCCACGGTAACATTGAGGGGACTGCAGAAGAATCTCTTCTGGACAGAACAGAATGGAGTCCGTAGATTCCACGGCAGGATCTGGGTTTTCTGCTCCCAGATACTCACTATATATTTTTATGATTTAAACCACCGTAGAAATTAAACATTAGCTATCAAAAATTTTATTGCAGGAATAAATATCCTCTGTCATTTCTGGAATTTTTGTGGGTTTTTTTTTTTTTTCCAAGCCAACCATATTAATCACCACTGTCAAAACTGATAGCTACTGGCAACGGCAAAGCTCATCACCTGCAAGCTCCCTTGCCACTGTTCTTTTGGGAAAACTATCTTAAGACGAGCAGATGTTTCTGCTGTTTTAAACCAACAGGAAATGGACTGACTTTCTCCTTTTTCCTTTCCTAGAAACAAATACTAGCAAAGAAAAAAATCCTAGCACAGCTGTACTCAACACTTTCCTTACAAGAATATGTCTGTGTGGGAGGCAGGCAACGAGTGGGAACAAACAGGCCAGGGGAAGTGAAATGTAGCATGCAGAAGATAAACACAAAGAATTCATTAAAATCTTTTGAGAGGATTATTGTGCCATAATGCTGCTGCACTGGCAGGGTGGTAAGTGGGATGCACAAGGCTTTGCTTGAAGATATTAATCCTATCTCGGTTTGTAACGCGCAGAAAGGAATCAATTATAGACTGACAACCTCAATCCCAAGTCAACAGACGTTCAAACCACGAGAAAGCTTCGTTAGTATGAACAGACAGCAGGTTTGGTGGCCAACTTGTAGCAGATCTTCAAGGAAATCTCTTTAGGTCAAGCCTGAGAATAGAAGTAGTATGGTGAAATGCAGGATTGTTGCTATCTTTGCACGGATAAACACTTCAGTTTTCACTGCTGACAGACCAGCACCTTCTACTCACATTAAACTTTCATAACAAAGGGAAAATGCCATTAAAGTTATCCTATCGCTGCCTCAATCGTTACAGAGGAAGAAAACTTGAAGATGATGATGAGACCAAACGTTGCGGCAAACCTGGTTTAAATCGATTTATGCTGGAATTACGACATTTTAAAGTCACAAAAAGCTTCAGAAGAGAAAAAGCCAACTTTTGAAAGAGTCCTGCCGCTGTGAAATTCTTGCACCAAAACACAAATCCACGCTGCCATCTAGTGTTCTGCCTCCACCGTTCCCAGATGAACAACTGCATTCCTAATCCGAACAATCGCTGCATTAATTTTAGGACTAGTCTTTCTTCCCCGAAATTTTAGCTCTCTGAGATCTGTACCTGTTGTTCAGAATGAAATTACAGCTCATTTCAGGGGATAGAACCTCTTCCAACCAAACCCTTAATTTCGATTTCCAAGTGGTTTTTAATATTTCTTCCAAAAGAGTTTTTGTCTTTGTTTCCAGAAGGTTGGGAGGAGAGCAAATAATGCAGAAAGGAGTGCACTTGCCTGGCTTTCAGCTGCCACTCCAGTAAAGGTCTCCTGTTTGTCTTCTGCTAAATCCACCAGTCCCATGCGGATGTCTCAAACACCCTGCTATGTCTCAAGTGCCTACAGAGGCCCAGGTTTAGGTGACTTGGTGTCCTCACATCTGCCACGGTACACATGGTTGGGGGGAAAAAAACAACCCTGTTTTGTACCCAGCTGTTGCAGAAAGCCTCGATAACTGGAATTCAGCAATAGATAATGTGCTCAGAGTCATTAAAAAACTCCACAGAGTAATCTGAACTTTTAATTTTCCAAGCTACTGGCTGCTCTAACCAATACTAGATCAAAGTCTTCCAGACCCAACAACCTTTCACCTTATGCACTGCTCTACCTGTGCCTCAAATGGATGAGGCTCTTCATGCTGAGAGCAGTCTCCTGCTAGAAAGTAAACAGGGTGTTCAAGCAGCGCAGAAGAATTCCTGAAGGCCAGGAGAATTTCAGGCTTCAGTTTCTGCCTGTAAATTAGATAACTGGGTTGTATAATTGTAGGTGGACTTCTGGAGATAGTCTCGATACAGTTTGCATCGCCTCCCGCCTACTTTCATTAATCTGATTGGCAATTTTAGCAATTTATCCAGTAGTCACAGAGTCTATTCTCTTTTTGATCATTAGGTTGTAGAACACGTTAGTCCACTCAGAAGCCAGCAGATGCTCATGTAGTTGGCCAAAAACCTGTCCTCAAAATTCTTTTTACTACGTCTTATTTTTTAAGCATCGATTCAGTATTTAGGGCACTGCTCCACAGGGCTGATACACATCATTTCAGGAGCAACTAAGCCTAAGCAGACAGTCCCATGCAGCAACTCAGTACCCACCAGGTAGGTAGCAGGAGGTAGGAACGACATGCCCATGTAGGGTGATGGCCTGTGCTTTTGTGGCCAGGCAGTCTTGGCTGGCTCCAGAAGAGGCAAGAACACGTTTCCACTCTATTTCCGAGTTGGGTCTTGCCAACAGCACTGTAAAGAAGCAGTCACTGCCATCAAAGAAATAAGTGCTTGGAATGACAGGGCTTTGAAGGAAAAGACAAGGAGATGACCTGTGAAAAGAGCTGGTCTGTGCAGTCTCCCCCATGCACCTTATAAGGAGAAAGGTGACAGTCTCCAAGTCAGGTCCAAGTCTTCTCCTTGCTCTGTAGGATAATTCGGTACCTATCCAGGAAGAAGCAACCATACACAAAATGACCATGAAGGCTCAGTGCAGCAGCAACTCTTGGAGTGCACAGAAGCTACATTTTTTTGTCCAGGGACACCACCACTTTGAGTGACACGCTTATAAAACTATCACACCGTCCACATTCCTCGAAATCAAGCAAGAAACGGCTCTAATTACTTTATTTCCATCCTTTAGCTTGTCACGGGTTTGTATTTTCTTTGTTCCTATACTTCACAAGTGGGTTTAATTTTCAAAGTTGTTGGTTTGTTTGGGTTTGGGTTTTTTCTTTCTCTAATCAAGGTTTTTCAAGCTCTCTAGATTGTGGCGAGATACGTTTTGTATATAATAAGCAAATAGCTTCTGAATTCTCCATGAAAACAAGGGCTGAGTTTTGTGATCTCTTTAACCCTCGTTTCCATATTAAAACATCAAAAGCTGCTGTTCAGTTTCTAGTGGGTTTATCTCTTGGCTGAAAACACTTTGGTTAAGTAAGTCTGTAAGGCATCATTGCTGGTTTGTCACTTACAGACTTTCTTTAATTGAAAGTACTGCACACCAATTAAAACTTCAGGAATGACTTCAATTCTCATTGAAGAAAAAGAAGAATTTATAATAAACCAAACCAGCATTTACTGGTGACAAGGAAAGCTGGGCGACCCTGTAGTCACCTTATTTTATTGTTTACTTGCTCTGATTTGTACAGACATGATGTTTTTTACATGGTTTAAACCAACTGCATGCTCAGGGATGAGAGGGAGTATGGGTTCCAGCACTGGCTACAGACAGGAGTAGTATGTAAATGTTTCATCCTCAGCTCTGACAGCATCTCAGACCTGACCCACTGTTTCAAGGCCTGGCTTTTTCTGAGTCTGGTCCCAGTTCTACTGACTCAGGCCAACTGGCATGTTGTCAAATGTGCAACCTAACTGAGTTAGCCTGCAGTCCCTGAAAGCATCAGCACGCCCTTCCCCGGTTTGTAAAGCTCTTAGATAAAAGGAGCCGTACAAAACGCCACGTTCACCAGTTTTACCTCTCCTGCCATTGATACTGTTTGAACTGAAAGGTCATCATATACCTGTGTTGCAAAACTGCTCAAAACTCCAACTTGTGAGGCTTTAAATCCCTAAGCTGCCTGGCCAGGGTTTTCCTACCTCTACCCGTAACTATCCCTTGGCTTTTCTCTCCAGGCTGTTATTCCCCAAGGCCTTCCCCTGCAAATATCAATATGCTGGCAGCTTTGTATCTATCTTCCAGTGCAGCCCTTCTCTCCTCTGCCCTTTTCCTACCCCTTGGCAGTAGCTTTTAGTATACGTCACAAAGCCCAACAATGTGCACGCACAAAGCTCAGTAAGGAGCCAGTGTTCAACATCAGCACTGCCAGCACCATAAGAAGGAACAAGCAACAAGGAGCTTGAGCAGGTCCTGATGAAAACTACAGGATTAGTAGGGAAAGTGTCACGGGAAACACTTGCTGCATGGGAAAGGACACCCAGAGGAGGATGCTCATCTGGGTGACGCCACCACTTCCCTTCCAAGCTGCCCACCAGGAAAACTTTCCCCTTTCCCTTTTTTTCCTCCTTTCCATGCTTTCTTTTTTTTTTTTTTCTTCCATGAAAGTAACTTTCACCCTCAGTATCAAATCACATCATCAGCTGCAGACCTTGCAAATGGATCTTTGCACCTTGTCTGTAAACCTGTTCCAACATCCTCTGTGCACCACACTGCCCGTATCAATACGCTCCACTGCATGGGAGAGTGCAGCTCTTCACGTGCTTAAACCAGCCTGAGCTGCCCTTAACACACACTCCTGCCCCCTCTCTGGCACAAGTTCTGGGTGAGGAGGTGTTTAAGTACAGCTGTAAATCGAGAAGTAACTTCTCCCTTCCTCATCCCTCTCCAAAGAGATTAATTTCTGAGCAGCTCCACTCCCAGTGCCGGAGCCAGGAATCTCACAGGGACACAAAGGCTGGGGACAAAGGACAGGGGACAGATCACTGCCACCTCAACACAAATCATTTTAGACTGAAATGGAAGCTAGCCCTCAACTTTGCATACAAATAGCAGCCCTTACACCACATTTCCACCAGTTACTGAAAAGGATCTTTTGTGCCACTCGAAACACTAGACTTAACTGGTCTAAAGATATGCCCTGGGATGAACTTAATACTTTATTTTTCACTCAAGCCCTTCATCTTGCCAGAATCAAAGTTGCCTAACAAAGGCTCCTTATCTTAATCTGTATCTTCACCTATTTCAAAAGCACTTTAAAAAAAAGAAAGAAAACAGAGATCAGTAAAGGGAATTTAATCACGGTACAAAAGACAACACAAGTTCTAACTTAACGCCTGTGCATCTGTTTTAATAACAGATAATAAGCTACAGTCAGACACTGATGGAAATGAAAAATACTGATTACAGCATATTATCTACATTCCTTTTCAAACCTTATTTTTAAATAGACATAGAATACCAGGTCAGAAGGGACCTCAAGGATTGAGTCTCTGTGGTCTGCATTTACTTGGGAACTCCCAGCACCACTTTTACTAATCAACTGCTACAAAAAAGTATCAGCAAAAGAACGCTAATAGAACCCAGCAGGGTGGACTTCAGGGTGTTGATTGATGAGAAGCATACCTAGCTATTTATCAATTTACTAGCCACAGTATTATGAGCTATCCTGCGTGGGCGACCGCACTCGGAAAAGCACCATGAAGCAGGCGAGCAGAGATTCTGTCCTTCTGTCCCACCCTGCCGCTTTGTTTTGGGATCAGAAAACTCAGTTGCCCTGGGCCACTCAATGTGCCCAGAGAAATCAAACTCACGTAGTTTTACCCTAACATAGGAACGCAGTTCCCATCAAAGTAAGCTCCCAGAGAAGCAAACTTAAAAGATTGCACTAATCATTTTCTGTGAAAAGAAATAAAAATCTTAAAAGTCTGCAACTGCTAAGTGGCTGGGGATTCTACTTCCACAAATGTAATGAAGCTCAGATTCCAGATATTCCCAGGTTTTTTTATTCTTTTTTTAACTAGCTTGCATTTTTTCCAGCCTAACCTTTTTATCTGTTAGTCAAAATAATTTCATTGTAAAAGCAATTTTGAAAAATGAAGGATTTCTAAACATGAACAGAACTCGTTCCAGGCACAATAATTAGCTTTTTGCAGTATAGAAGTGGAGACTCAGGTCAGAAGTGTCTAGAAACATAACACAAGTAATACAACAATCAGGCACTGTTCCGTAGAGTAAGGAAAGAGTTTTCTTCTAGGTTATTTTTGTTTGTATTTTACAGTCCTAGGTACTGTTGCTATTAAAAAAAAAAAAAACAAAACACAAACCAAGAACCAAACAACCACCAAAAACCAGAATGAAATGTTAAAACCCTAAAGATTAAAAATCTGTGGATAAAATAATATTAAAGTCAACTGAAATCTTTTCCTCGGATGATTCTGAAATGCTGCATTTGCGTTTCAAACTCCTTACTTTTGAAACACGGCTGTAAATTCAATTTCCATGAAGAGCAATTTTTGAACCAAAACATTTCTTCAGAGTTCATAACCTCACTGTATTTGATAATTATGAGATGCACAAAAACTAATAGGAAACTTTTGTATGAAAGGCAATATTTTTCACTGATAAAACACGCTATGAGAAATTCCTGATCTCGTTTGGTTTGGGGTTTTTTTTCTTATTTTACTGATTACACTTGGTATCACTTTCAGAGATCCAAAAGACCTGATTTAATATAGTTCCTCTGGGGGAAAATAAGGAATAATGGCAACAAAACCCTGTCTGAGAGAAAGAAGTTCTTGGGATTGGAAACTAATACATAAATTACCTTAAGTTTCTCGCAGACTATTGCATTAGATGAAAATTACATTCGTTCAGGACGAGCTAGAATTATTTTTCTATCTGTACTAAAATTGTACAAATACCAAAGATGAAGATGTTTCAAAAATACAGAACATACTGAAGAATGAAATCTTGGGATGGTCAGTTAAGAAAAGAGATTTAAATTTAATTTTTTTTATACTCTGAGAATTTCATAGTTTAAGAACAAAACTTTGCATACCATCTTCTCATCAAATACTCCCAACAGTAACGACAGCATTGATGGAGGGCTCTGAGTAGAGGTTTCTAAACCATGAAACAAAAAGCTTTATCCTAAATAGGCACCGAGGATTAAGCAACTGAATTAGCTGACCAGGCAGAATGGTTAAATAATAAAAAAAAAAAATTGAGTAAAGAAATAAATAAAAAGGAAAGCTGAGAATGGTTTCAAGTCAATTTTCAAAACGCAGCCCTCCTGATTTTGTATCTAATCTCTGCTTCATTTTTAGTGATACAGATTCTAATCACGAGACACAGCAGGAGAGGAAAGCAAACCCTCTCTCAGAAGTTAATGCTCTGCCTCCTCCCTGCCACGGCTCTAGACTGTAACTCCAGTATGCCCACGAGAGGAACAGGAGCAATTCTTTACTCCCCGGGACACGCTATGGGCACCTGTCCTCTTTTAGAAGGAGATTCTGTGTATTTCTAATATGCATTTCCTTACGGCTGCAGAGACTCTCCCTAGTAAAAACCTGAGCTTTATTTTACTCTGAAGTAACCTAGGAAGTTCCTAAAGATTTGCAACACATTGATGAGCAAAGGATAAAACCAGAAAGTACAAACCTCTGATTGTACATGCCCCGGAAATTGTAATTTGCTCTGTAATTGGGAATCGGTTTTGGATCTAATGGCCTGTAGATGGCAGGTTCTCCTCTTTTCATAGCCAGACCGTTCAGCTCCACCGTTGGAGTTATACTGCCTGCAAAAAAACCCAACGAAAAACACACTTTAAACCACAAATACTGGAAAACACACACGCAGGACTGAGACGAGCAGCAGAGAAAGAGAAATGCGTGGTGTTTTTCTGGTCTTAAATTAAAAATTGAATTAAAAAAAAAAAAAAAGAAGCAACTAACTGCAATGACATTTCAAAGACAGAGATGTAGAGGCCAACTTAATCGCAAGCAATGACAAAGAACATTTAAGCATTCATCTCGGCGCGTTCCCTATGCGGCTTCATTAGATTCATCTTCACATATAAATGAGAAAGTTGGTGTTATAATCAAGCTGGTTATTCATCTTTCCAGAGGGCTTATAATAATCCCTCGTGACACTCTTTGAAACTATGAAGATAAAAGAATAATGTCTCTTTCCTACCATTAAATAAATCCACAAACAGAGCAAAGAGGCACCGAAAGAAGAAAACAGTAATGGGCATTACTGCAGTCATTAAAAGCTTACAACGAGTTAGAAAAAGGGCTGATCTGCAAGACTTGCAAACTTCATACCGTGACTCAAAACTAATGACCTAACGGGAATGATCTAACTGAAAAGAGAGTTGCTGGAAATCAGGGTCACTACAGCCATCTACTGGGGACGGAACGCAAAAATAAAAGCAACCAGCACTTGCCCACCTGCACGGGCTCCAAAATGTCAAATAAAAAGCTCTCCTGTGACTTTATTTATTGATTTATTTTTTTTTTAAAGAAAATGTCCAGTTACAGTATTCCCCACTTGTGTTGCCACCAGCTTTTGCCTTTAACAATATGTTCAAAAGAAAAAAAAAAAAATCTAGAAGTCGATAATATTCTGCAAGGTCAAGAATCAAACCCAGGAAACCTCTTCAGAGAGGTCCGAGCTTCCTGATTTCTAAACATCCAAAGTCACAGTGAGTGTGGAGGACAACGGGAAAAAAAACCCCAGTGTCCTGGGTCTGGAGAAGCAAGGTATTGAGCTCCAAAGGAGCAAGAGAATATTATTGCACTGCTCAAACAATTCTTAATGGCCAGTGCTCACAATATTACTCACAAGCTCTCGAGGAAACTTACTCTTGCTTTATTTTTTTCCAACATAGAGAAGACTAACTGCAAAATGACTCTGTTTTAAGAAAGTGGCTGAAGAAGACTCTTTTTCAAAAGGGTGGGAGGGCAGAGGGACATAAAAAGGGAAGAAGGAAAAAGGGGTGTAAAAAAAAAGAAAAAAGAAAAGGTGACATTTTTTCCTCAGTCTGTGTTCTTTTATATTAACCTGAAATAAAGTTAAAAGTGGTTTTTTTCAATTTATCTTATGGACCAAGACAGAGCAAATCACTGAGCACGTGGCTGGGATGTGTACCTCAAAAGGTGTTTGCATGGATAAAGGCAACTCAAGGGTAATGCCCTGAAATGAAGGATGCAAGGCAGCCAAGTACCTTCTCTCTGTTATTCAAATGACAGTTTCTAAACCCCTTTGAAAGCTTTTGGAAAGCACCATTCGCTATCCAGGAGAACTCACAATGCAGGAAATTACCTGTCAAAGTTCTCACGCCAAATCCTCACCTTTTATTTACACCACAGATGCAATTTGACAGGATTGGACCGGATAAAATTTCCAAAACTAAATAACCCTTGGGGAAAAATGTTTTAGTATTGTAATAACGGTCGATTCCGTCTGGTTTTGTCCTGTCTGTCCACCGTTGATCATGTACAATCCCTTTCTATACATCTGAGCCCCACCTAAAGAATATATTTGCTTACAGTTCAAACATTTGAGGTATGCCCGTTAAAAAGTCTCCTGTGCAAACTCACCAGAGGTTCATTATTACACTAGAGTGCCTATAAGACAGCTACATTGATTCTCATCCTTCAGCTTCACTTATATCCTGTTAAATACATTTATTAGCGGTGTAACATTCCAACACCTCGACAAGATTTAAGACACAGAGGAAAATGTTGTACCTGGATTATTGTTGACATTATTTTTGGGTGGTCTAGGCGTTGGTTTGGGAAGGGTAGTTTCATTCAGTGCTTTGCTAGCAGCAGCATGCTGGGCCTTTTTAATACTGCTTCCTTCAGCCTCCCATGTCTGTTCTCCGAGAGTCAGCTGCACTGTGAACATCTTCAAAGAGAAAGAACATGGAAACGCTCGCAAGATTATCGCTGCGGCTTAGACCAATCGGTATACAAACTTCCAGGGCTGAAGAGAAACCGTGCTCTCTCTTCAGTCTACTCAACTCCCGGGTAACACATCTCACACACAGAGATCAGAGAGTCCTTATCAGTGGGCAACGTTTGGCCTTTCAAACGGCAAAGTAAAATACAGTAATGTTCATGGCAACTAGCAAAGAACAGAATAATATTTGAACCAAGGAATACTAACTGCAAACCAACCCTCTGCTCTTGGAAGACTATGTACGGGTCAGTTAAGACCACAGCTCTTCACACATTTGAATGTGTTTAAGGCATTTTACCCCCAGAAAACAGGTATGCACATTACCTGTGAAAAACACTACTAAAAAAATCCAAAGTAATTTTGTAATAATTCTGAATGGCTAGAAATGACTGGACACTCCTCAAGGCAGTGGAGAATTTGGCCCAAATACGTTTACCCGGGGAAAGAATTTCTCACACAGCCTGACTACAATGAAATGTAGTGTTAGGGCAGAGTCACAACTCAAATTTACGTTCAAAAACCGTAAAGTAACAAAGAAAAGAAGTGCTATCTTTTCGAATGAAGCTGCAGTTCTTTAATGTGGACTCTAGTGAAGACAGGAACTGTAAAAGAGAGAAGATAGAGTCTGTCTTCTGTACGACACGTACACGTTCTGTTTAAATTCGAGCATACAAGGAGGAGAGGAGAAAGGATAGGAACTCGGTGACTTATCCAGATCAATTCCATAAAGACAAGGCAGGATTTAACATCAGCTACACACAGTAAGCTAAGCTACTCCTCGCTCAGCAAACACGCTAACTTGAAGCCACACAAAGGAGTCTCCATGTTAGCGTGAGCAGTGCAGAAAGTAAAATTTTCATTTTGAGTGTTTACACTTGTTGGATGTAGGACCAGGTAGCTACAGATGGGCACGATGAGCAACTTTTAATTTGCCTTTACATTTATTTTCAATTGAACACGAGCACGTACGTGCCTCCCAGCTCAGCCCTACACACAGGCACGCAGCGCCTATCAACTGAAAGCTATAAATACATATTTGTGTCTTAATGACAGGCTTGAGTTTCGGCTTACTGGCATTTTCAGAAGCGCAGTGCAAGCCCCCGTGTCACAGTTCCTACCACCAGATAGTGGGGTTTTTCCCACCGCAGTCACGACAATTTCCTCACAGAGAAGGGGGAAGAGAGAAATAAGTCTTTTAATTTTGTGCTCTAACAAACCCCACCCCGACCTGAAGGCTAAGCTGGGTATTAGAGCTAAATACCCAGCATTCTATCATTATTTATAAACACACATCCTTATTACTAAAAGAACTGAAATTTGACTTCTGCATCTGGAGTTTATATATTTTATATTCCGCAAAAAAGCATCAGGGTGGTATTTTTAGATGAGAGGGATAATCTGGAATTTCAGTAGAACAGGATGACTAATGGCTACCTAATTACCCGTAACTCTCCTCTTAGTGCTTAGACCAATAACCAGGAGTTCAAGATAAGAAAGGGCTTGCTCAGCAGAAGTCTACAGCCAGAGCTTCTCAGCCTACCTGACAAAATAACTCCTCCAAAAAAAACACCAAACCACACACAGCAGTAGGTGGGGATTTAATTAAAAGAACAAAACTGCCTAAAACCAAAATCTGAAGCAGCCCATGAAGTACTCAAGTTCTGCAAGACCAGAGCTGACAGTTCTGCTACAGACTGAGAGGCATTTCTCACCAGTTTCCGAAGGAAGTTTTGTATTCCTTACGTCCAACCTAATTCCCCTGATGGCTAGGGAGCAGAGATGCAAAAGCCACCACGCTTTGTGCTTGTGTTCACTCCGCTGTGCTCATAAGATCAGTTTTCATTACCTCTGGCAATTCTTTCCTCCTCGCTGCTTCTGCACGTAGAACTTTCTCTCCTCCTTGCCCTGCCTTTTGAAGTGCTACCTCCCTTACGCTTTTCCCTCTTCTCTGCACCACCACCCACTTTCTTTTGCCATTGTTTCTTTGACATTTGTTTCATGAGGTGTCGTTGAGATAGAAGCACAGAAGAAACGCTCAATCTGACTGATGTCCTTGAAAATGTCATTGATGGTAACAAACGCTTTCTGATTTTTCTCGTGATGAAGAATCCACCTGGAAGGGCAGACTCGTACAGACCCTAACTGCACTGTCAGCAAGCACCACTCCTCTCCCAGCTCCCATTTCTAGTTCCCCATTTTACCCCAACTCTCAAAACTTACTTTTCAGAGACAACTAGGAAAAAAAAATTAAAAAAAAGGATATAAAAATTTACTAGCATTTGTGGCCACGACACAGACATCTGTCTTGTACAGCACGTCTCTGAAAATCATGAGACCTGCTAGTGGACAGGAACAGGGTCTGTGCAGGAGGAAAGCAACATGAGATGCTCCTTGAATGGCAGAACAGCAGGGGTAGCACTACATCCTTCAGGTCGTGCTTTCTAGGACAAACTCAGCCCCGTTTCACAGGCTCTACCAGGTGTATCCTCATACGACTGGCCAGACCCAAGTCTGCATCATCTTAATATCACCCTTCTTCTTCATCCCCTTCTCTCCTCTGTTTTTATCGTTTGCTGCACAGGTCAAAATCAGACTTTATATTCTTCTGAGTCTACAGAGAACATATCTATCTTTTTTTGGTTCTGGACCAGTGTGAGGGTAATTAAAAATAACAAAAGATAAACTGAAAACCTGAAAAAGTAAGAAATCCTTTGGAAACCCATCTTTGAAAAGCGCAGCTAATGCAAGTTCGTGTCATTTCAATGTCAGTTGCTTTAAAAGCCATAACAAATGTATGTGGACTATTTCTTACCCTGCCAAAATTTCAAGTATAGTAAGAATGTAGCATAACTCCAATTACCGCCGAGGAATACGAACGGCCAAACCCCCACTTTTTGGTACAAAACGCTTCTTATTTCACGATAATGGGGGGAAAAAAAAATGGTAATAAATAAATATACAACACAACAGAGAGGATTTCCAGACAGCGCAACAGATTTCCCACGCCGCAACCTAAACTCAACCAACCAGAGTATCCTGTGGTGCCAAACTGGAAGGGGAAGGGCACTTGAATTTCCATTTGCAATGAGGGATCCTAAAAGCTTGCTGCTTCTCAGTAACCCAGCACCTGCTGACATCATTTCCACCAGCATAAAGGACTGCACCAACACCAGCCAAGGCAGAAGGTCAGTGATTTGCACCGACTCTGCGCTAGCTGACAACGTAACGTGCCACAGCGAAGGTGGGGCGATGGCAGAGCTAGCCCATGGCTAGCTGAAACTCGTTACTAACCTGCAGCGTGACATCTTTTGGCCACTCTAGAAATACCGAGTACAAAAAAGTCTCTCTGGCTTTTTTCTCCTCCCCTAGATTACTCCTAACTAGAGAGGAAATTGAAAATTACATCCAAAACATTATTATCGTGAGACTGTCCCTCGGCGGTCCCTATCGTCCGAAAGCACCCTAACTGGTGCTGATGAAACGAAGTTGGATGTCCAAACTGATAAGAGAACTGTCCAGAATTAACTGTTTACTAGAAACTTTAATGCTCTAATCGTGTTTGGAGTCTTAATAACACCATAAATCTTGATATCGCACAGGATTTAAAGGAAACGACAGTAATAAAGTTTGTGTCTCATAACGCAAGATCCAAAGATGTGGTAGCAATAAAACCAACTTTACGGAGACAGAATCGTATCCATAAGCACTTAAAAAAACCAAAATGAAGTGACACAAACTAGCTTTGTCCTCATCTGTACTACCAGGCAGCAAGTGCAGAGGTAGTTACGGGAGGCACACCGACCGGGGACTGTTCGTGCAGCTTATAAAGCGAGTGCTCCGTGATGATTAAGAAAGGGTGCTGATACCCTGGAAAGACCTTCACAAGGTCCTTACAGAGGACAACAAATATAAACTCAAAGGTGGAAAGGTACAAAATGATCACAGGGCTTCAACAGAAATACAGACACACTTTCTGAAAGCGTAAAAGAAACAGACAAAAAAAAAAATAAAAATAAAGCAAAATAGAGAACAGTAAGAAAGCCCTTACAGTAGAAATGTGGCTGTGTTGGACAAGAGCACTCGTCCAGACTATGACATTATCTGTTCAGCATTTAAGGTATGGCTCATCACCTGGAACTGTGACCTTACCTTGGCATGAGCAGGCCCTCTTTCATTCAGAAGCTTATACTGGGGTTGAATTCTATTGAAACGGGCTAACTCATTTACCAGACACATTGGAGTTTTCTCTTTGGGGTTTGCCATGTTATCTTGGAGAGGAGCTGTAAATAAAGAGTCTGTAAAGTTTTTGTGGAGAAATGTATTCTTCAGAACTTTGCAAAGCTTTGCAAAAGCAGCAGCATGCTCAGAAAAGAAAATACTTTGGCTAAAAAAATCTTTTTTTTTTTTTTTTTGCACATATGCTAAATACAACGTTTAAATGCCATTTACATATTAATCATATGAGAATATGCATTTTACAACACCCGCCTCGATTACATGCAATTAAAATACAACTACTTCTTTCCCAAGTGTCTCTATGAAGAGACGACAGTGTGGAAGGACAGACATATGCCACATTTTCTCCGCCACCAAAGTTTACTGTCAGTTGTATACTGGTTCCAGGCACTGACTACTCTTTCAGAATGGTTTCCCAACACTTTGAGGTAGAGGTGGACAACGTAAGATCTGCAAGATGGTCCCCACTTGCTACTCCCTGCTCCTTCCCCACGGTTTAGATTTGTGTCACAGTAATGAAGTCACTCTCGGAGCACTCCCAAAGAACACCTCACAGATTTTGTTCTGCTACTACTTCAACTTAAAAAGCTTAACTTTTTGCTATTTCTTTTTCAACTTATCTGTATTTATCCCTAATACACACTTGTCACTTGTTGCTTAATTTCTCAGGATAACATTTCTGTATTTTACATCCAGCTCAGCATAAGAACTCCAGCATTTATTAGGCTACAAAAAGGAAACACCGAATACTGCCAAGCAGTCTGAAGACATTCTGTTCTAGGGAAGAGAAATACACTTGGAGACTTTCCTGCACCACTAAAGCTTCTCTGAAAGATGTGGCTCCGAATTTGACAAAATAGACACGTTCTTTTCTATCTACACTTCGGTGTAAGTCTGAGCTCAGCTAAGGAAACTTAACTTAGTAAACAGTCTATTTAGCCAAAATATTTTTCCATGGGATTTTTTTCTTTAATCCTCTTTAAGACCTAACTGGTTTTGTTGGGGTTTTTGGTTTTGTTTGGGTTTTTTTGGTAAATTAACAAGATTCATTCGAGCAGCAAAGAAAATATACCTGGCCCAACTTACCTAGTGAGTTACTAGAAGGTGCAGGATCCACAGGGCCGGCAGTGGGACTGCTACAGCTGGCAGCCGATTCCGCCACGGATCCGTTCATTGAGGATGGCAGACCCAGTGTATTTGTAGTTGTAACTGGAAGGGATAGTACCATAGGGGACATGGTAGGTCCAGACAGGTTTGCTGTAGTCTGCATCTTAACTTGTGCCATCGCCTGTCATTGCAAGAAACAAATTATTACCAGCAGGGCACTTCGCATTTTGAATGTCATAACGACAGTAACGATAATAACAATACTTCTTTGCTCCTGGATTTGAATCACAAAACTATCCACAAAAGTCACTCCTCTGAACACGTTACTTCCCAACCAATGCACAGAGAAAGGGAGCTCACAGCCACAGAAAAATCACCGGAGCAGAACCCACGCACCCTGAGTCCAGGTGCTGTTGCTCAGCTGGGGGGTGACCCTGCTGAAGGACGGCAGGAAGACTGATTATTCTAGAACACAATGCCAGGTAATTCTTCGGGGGATGAGATTAGCACCTGCCAGCTTCTTCAGAAGAGGATGTCTTTGCAACAAACTGCCATAGAAATCTCTTTTCTTCCCCAGTAAAGTGCACACAAAATACCGACTAAGGCCACGAGAGAAAATCCCCCTTTTTTTTTTTTGACTGCTACCAAACTAGAAAAAGAGGAAAAAATATGAGAAAACCAACAACCAACAAACCAGCAGGTTCTGAAAATTCTCTGCTTATCCAGTCAACAGGTGGAGGACTTCAATCCTTGTATAAATGATGAGCACAGGTACCAGGATTTCCTAAACCCCAGTGCCTAAAGCATTTGCCCGGAATATGCCACATACTAATTAACTCTCTCCATCTACCCAAATGAGTTGCTTTATTACCAGTACCTGTCTCTGTGAGTCTACACTCACAAACAAACCAGGCTGGGAGGAGGTCTCCATCCTATTCACTGAGAGGATGCTCCTTGGCAAAATTCTGGCTACCGACAAAAAAAAACATCTTGCAGAAACCAGGTGGGAACAGTTCAGATGCCAGCAGGCACCCCAGGCAAGCCCCTCAAACAAGCGGGGAGGCAGTCCCTCAGGAAAAGGTCTTGGGCTTCTCCTTTGGCACCAGGAGTGAAGAGGAGGATGTATTTTATTCAGAAGCACGGGCATGGACTGCATTTTTTAGGGGTCATACACATGATAGGATCTGTACAGAGAGAATGGAGAGACAAAACTGGATGGAGTCAACAAACAGCCTGGGAACCTTGGACCTCTTCCAGCAGTAGCTCTGGTGCCTCTGGTTAAGGCAGAGGAGGACTGGAGCCTCTAGCACCCTTCTCTTTGCTACCTCTGCTGGGCTAATTCTCTCTTCCTAAGCAAAAATTCCCCCCAACACCTGAAAAACTTTCTGAAGTCATATTGAAACAAGCCCACTATGAAAAAAATTTATATTACACCAGAATTTTTGGCCCCTATCCCCCCAGTCCCTTAAAAACCATCCAACTATCTCTACTTGGACAGACGGTATCGTTGGATAAAGATCCCCAATCACCTGATACACCACAGAGTACAACTACTTTAGCACAGTTGCACCAGTACAATGAAAATAATCAATCCTATTACTGTGACTCTGTGCTTTGGAGAAGGGATTCAGAACGGAATGCCATTTTTGTTACTGGGGAAAGACAGACGAGCGATTTAAATCCCTGGAAAAGCAAAATTAAAATAAAATAAAATAAACCCAGAGCCGAGATGCGATCACTCGCCCTTTTCATAAATATCACAAGTAAAATGTTAATAGTGACAGATTTAAACAATCCATATGCAGCGGGGTGAGACATATTCAAATACTTCCTGGGTTCGAAAATACAGATGAAATTCAGACTGTAAAAATCCTACTGTCACTTAACAGCAAATGTCATAAAATACAACAGCATTGTCGGAAGGGCCTAAGGTAAAGGCCGAGAACGTGCCTAACTACAGAATTCTGTGCTTAATGATTTTAAATATATTCGTTTCTTAATTGTAAGCATCAAAGTCAATGCTGGCAGAATCAGGCCGTATTTATTAATATTTTTTAAGCGATGAGTGGACAGAGAGATGGTTGAGAACTGGCTGAACAACAGAGCTCAAAGGGTTGTGGTCAGCGGTGCAGAGTCTTGTTGGAGGCCTGTAGCCAGCAGAGCTCCCCAGGGGTCTGTACTGGGTCCAGTCTTGTTCCAACACGTTCATCAATGACCTGGATGAAGGCAGAGAGCATAACCATCAGCCAGGTTGCTGGTGATGAGAAACTGGGAGGAGGGGTTGACACACCAAAGGCTGTGCTGCCATCCAGCCAGATCTGGACAGGCTGGAAAGTTGGGTGGAGGGGAACCTCATGAGGTTCAACAAGGGCAAGTGTAGGGTTCTGCACCTGGGGAGAAATAACCCCAAGTACTGGTACAGGTGAAGAGGCTGACCTGCTGGAAAACAGCCCCATGGAGAGGGACCTTGACATCCTGGTGGACAGTAAGTTCTCCATGGGACAGCAATGTGCCCTTGTGGCCAGGAAAGCCAATGGCCTCCTGGGGGGCATATTAAGAAGAGTGTGACCACATCTGAAATATTGTGTCCAGTTCTGGTCTCCCCACTTCAAAAGGGACAGGGAAATACCAGAGAGAGTCCCAGGGAGGCTACGAGGATGATGAAGGGATTGGAACACCTCTCTTAGGAGGAAAGGCTGAGAGCCCTGGGGCTGTTTAGCCTGGAGAATTGAAGACCAAGAGAGGATCCGATCAACGTTTATAAATGTCTGCAGGGTGGGCGTAAAGAAGATGGGGCCAGTCTCTTTCCAGTGGTGCCCTGTGATAGGACAAGGGACAATGGTCAGAAACTGGAACACTGGAAGTTCCACCTCAACATGAGGAGGAGCTTCTTTCCTGTGAGGGTAACAGAGCCTGGCCCAGGCTGCCCAGAGAAGTTGTGGAGTCTCCTTCTCTGGAGACTTTCCAAACCCACCTGGACACGTTCCTGAGCAACCTGCACTAGGTGAAGCGAATAATCTTTGATGCAATGACAAAAAGCAGGCAAAATCTATACGCTTTTTCTTTGCGCTTCTTACACATACGCCAGTGTTGTTCTATTTTTTCAAACAGTGAAGCAAAAACATTTTGGGGCCTTCCAGCCACAAGCACAGAGCAGTTTGCTACTACACAACAAAATGTAGGCCTCGGGGCGGTAGGGGAGGGAGAGATTTCAGTAAGCTGGTCAGAAATTAAATGCAGTTACATAACCAAAATTTTTTTTTTTTTTTTTTTTTTTTTACATCTTCTGCGTGGGTATTTCTGAAAAATCTGGCATATAGAAAAGGGAGACTTAATTTAGGATATTAGAACGCAATTAGAAAAGGCCCCTCCTGCCCCGTCTTATTTCAGGTGGCCAACCCAACTGGCGTCTGGGAACCCGCTACCCCCGATTGTCTCCTGAGGAGTTTCCCAGGCTGTGGTTGCAGCCGCTCGACTCTGCAAAGCCGTGACTGACAGCTCCGTGTCTTTCCTGCCACCCCGAGACACCACAGCACTGACATTTCTCGCCATCATCTTCATCACCTACACGTCCGCCCCAAGTCCGCGAGTCACAGCGCTGCCATTTCTGTCAAGTAATATGGCAAAGCTCACAGTGCCTTCGGAACTGCTGCAACGATTTGATTTGATTTTTCTCCTCTCTTGCTCTAATCTGCACGGCTGCATTAGAAACGCGATAGCAGGAATTTCAAGGGATGTAAATATACTGTGATTTTATAGGATGGAAATATTACTTCTGCTTTTGAAAGGGTTTTGTACACAGGCTGTTACGCAGGTCTCCTTAAACAGCTCCTGTTAACTTTCCTGTTTCCGACTTCCTACAGCCTATGAATTTTCCTCTTCCAATAAAAACAATATGAGTTTGGTTTGGTTTAAAATAACAAAACCTCACATTTTACAACGAGCATGTCAAATATTCCTTTTCTTTTTCTTGCAAGTTAGGAAACACAACATTAAATTAGTTATATTCACAGATGCAGGATGCTTTTAACAACTGTGAATATACCCGTGTGATGCTAAAAAGCATCGCACAACATAAAGAATTACCGATAAATCTTCTGATGATTATAATTTCTTGTACTTTTCTGGAACATCAGTCGCTCTATGGCCTTAGTTTTTAGGACATAAGAGATGAATTAAATGGTCAGGTGAAACGATTCTTAGAATATGTCACATGAATTGAATAAATACAGATAAAGGAGACACTAATTGAATAAATACATACAGATAAAGCAGACACTAATCGAATAAATAAATACAGATAAAGCAGACACTAATCGAATAAATAAATACAGATAAAGCAGGTCACAGAATGGTTTTGGTTGGAAGGGAACTTAAAAGATTATCTAGTCCAACCCCTGCTTTGGTTAGCGGCTTGTTAATGCAACTCTTCTGTAAAAATCACAAGTCACAGAATCCAAATAGTTAACAGCTTCCAAGCTAAGGAGGTTTTGGTTTCAGTTTTAGCCTTAAAATTCCATTAAACTCTCCATTCTCCTTCTATTCTGATATTACTCACTCGGTGAGCAAACAGAGCTACCAAAAGATAAGACAGTATTTCTTGCGAGTTGTTTCTCTCACTTATGCCAAGTATTTTCACGTACATTAATACAAAAAGTATGACAGAAATAGTACTTTATGTAACTTGGGTTTTATGGTGTTATATCTAGCAGCTTATTTGGGGACGGCAGAAAACACACAGCTCTGCATTACCTTCAGAGCAGCTGTTAATTCAATTTTTCTCTGTTCTACAAAATCAAACGGTGAGATTGCCATACAGTAGCAGTTTAGCAAGAGCGTGATTTAAAGCAACAGTCAGCAGACTGTTAGCTACAACAACCGAAAGACTGACCTTATTTATAAGCAGGCAAAACTGGCAAACTACACATGAAACCTCATAGGGTTTATATACAATATATTTCTAGATGATTGCCGGCGCCCACAGTCTGTCCTCCCCATTTGCTCCTCCATCAGTTTGTTGCTTTTTGCCACGCTAGGGCTGGTCTGCAACAGCCACGCTGATCTAATGACTTGCTGGCAATGCAGGGGAAAATCCTGCGTCCTCTCTCCCCTGCAGCAAAATAAAAACTAACACTTTTCTGTCCCCTTACCCCACTGAGCCAGCTCACACGCGGGTGAGGAGGAAGATCAGATTAGTATCCGAGTCTGTACAGGGGGGACCATAAACTCCTGACCTGGAGTGGGTGCAAGGAATTAGCCCTTTCCACTCCTGCTAATCAGCTTAGCTTTGCTGTCAAACCATACGCCCAAGTTCAGCTCCTTCACACCATTCCACACAAAACCAGCAAGCTCATCCCCAACAGTTTCATCTTTAGAAACCTGTCGCCTCTGTTTATTTATTTATATATATATTTATTTTTTACAGTAACTTACACTAGAGTATCTTAAATATCAGTGAAAATCTGGACATAGCTACTGGCTAATTAACAGCTAAGTAATAAATGTCAGCAAGTGAAGTTAGGTCTTCAAAGCATTTTATTTTTCTGACGTAGAAGGAGGGGTGAGAATATAGTAAGCAAATATTATGGAGGTAGTAAATTGCTTCAGCCACCACAGCAAGAGACAAGGAACTAGTATGAAAAGCGTGTGAATTACAAGGCCATCTACATGCCCGATGTATCTCAAACCAGAGCAAGCACCCCCACCACAGGGCATCGCTCTACGGGAGGTAGGAGGATTCAGGTAAGAAGTAAGGATATCACAGAATCATTAAGGTTGGAAAAGATCTCCAAGATCACCAAGTTCAACTGCCTACCCAACATTATCAAAACAGTTAAACCGTGTCCTGAAGTGCCACATCTACACGTTTCTTGAACACCTCCAGGGACGGTGACTCCACAACACTTCCCTGGGCAGCCTGTTGCCAATGCCTCACCACTCTTTCAGTATAGTATATATATATTTATATTTATTTTTTCCTAATATTCAATCTAAACCTC
>JAAGNO010011847.1:0-21169 GCA_033439905.1 Ceryle rudis
GGGAGAAGAGCCCGACCCCCACCTGACTGCACCTTCCCTCCAGGTAGCTGTAGAGAGTGATGAGGTCCCCCCTGAGTGTCCTCCAGGCTGAACAACCCCAGCTCCCAGCCTCGTCACTCTAATCTTTGATCCACCAGGTTTCTGGAGCGACTCCTCCTGTGCTTCGCAGCATTCGCCTGGACAGGGATCCTACAGCCAGGACACCACCACAGCACAGCAAAAGACAGCTCTGCCTTTCTGAGCATTTCCTCCAGGGCCTTCCCCTCTGCTTTCAAGATCTCTCATGTCCTACAACCCCCGAGGCTTCCTTTTTGCTCATAGCTCTCTACTCTTCTCATTTCTAATGTAAGCCTGAGTCAAATTCTGTTCTTTGTCACTCCCATCTCTACACCCAGAGTCATGGAAGAGATCAGCAAAGTTACACCGGATTCACACTGGGATAACAAGGGCAAAAAATTGGCCCTTTGTCTTTCTATTTTAAGTTCTTCCCATCATATTTTTTACTTGTGGCAGGGTTATTGTTAGATTTACTTTGATGTGCCTGCTTGAAATTCATTAATCTACAGCACGCTCTAGGAAAGCTCTTTATATTTGTTCTCTACTTGGAAGATAAAATTACTTCGTGTTACAAAGCATGTTATAATATTCTAAATTTACGACATTACTATTATCTGAGGAATCTTCAGCTATTCATGCATATTCTCCCTTTGTTTCAGGCCCTTCAAAGTTAGTACAGCTAATTCTACATTTTCTTCTCTTGGCATCAGTTGCACATTATACTAAATGCTATTAAATTACAGATCCTCGCTGCTTTTCCTGGAAGCTTGATGGTTGGCAGAGGAAGATAAGATCTAGATACTATATGGAAGGGTTTTGTCACAGCTTAGGTTTAAGATGCAGATATTATATGAACCTTCTGGGTGATGGCATCCTTAAAAGCTTTAAAAAAATGACATTGAGCTAAATGATGTCACTTCTAATTAGAATTTGTATCCCTTTCTTTCCTGGCTAGTGCAGCCTGCACTGATTTACTAACTTTGCTAGCTCCAACGTCTTCACCTCATGGCTTCTTGAGTCAGCATTTCTGGCAGCAAGCATGACCATCAAGTGAAATTCATAATGTGAATTCGTATTCATCACTGAGACCGAGGAGGTCATAGAATCGTACAATCATCAAGGTTGGAAAAGACCTCCAGGATCATCAAGTCCAACCTTCTACCTAACACTTCCATGGTCACCAGACCATGCTCTGAAGTGCCACATCTACTTGCTTTTTGAACACCTCCAGGGATGGTGACTCCCCCACCTCCCTGGGCAGTCTGTTCCAATGGTTAACTACTCTTTCACTAAAGAATTTTTTCCTCATATCTAATCTGAATTTCCCCTGGCACAACTTGTGGCCATTTCCTCTTGTCCTGTCATCAGTTACGAGGGAGAGGAGGCCAGCACCCACATCTCTACAACCTCCTTTCAGGGAGCTGTAGAGAGCAGTAAGGTCTCCTCTCAGCCTCCTCTTCTCCAGACTAACCAAAGCCAATTCCCTCAGCCGCTCCTCAAAGGACTTGTTCTCCAACCCCCTAACCAGTCTTGTTATTTAGCTTGTCATTAGCAAGTGTTTCCAAATGACCTGTGGCAATCCCAGCTCCTCACTAGGCCTGCTTCAGGAAAAATCTTCATTCTTCATGGAGGGAAATGGGAAGAACTTCCTGGTGTTGAGCTGGACAGCTGGGCAGAGGCAATGGCAGCAGCCATGCTGTGCTGTGCAGGGTGGTGTCCACGCCAGCATGTCCCACTGAGGGTTACAGTTGCATCAATCCAAGCCCAGTGGCCCTTGGGACAGCAAACCGGGCAGTGGCGGTGGCAGGGAGTTGCTCCCCATGTTGGGCACCCTGTTACCCCTGCGTCCTTCAGAGGAGGAGGGGCTGATGCCTTCCACCCATTCCCCACCAAGGAAAACCCAGACAACCTTGTGTGTCCATTTGTTCTTTTCCTAATTCAGTACTACAATATGTTCAATATAAATTACAGAACATACATTGCAGTAATTCAGCCATACAAGCATGACCTGGCACATTTGGTAATTATTGGACTTCTGAGAACCTTCTCACTAATTTTACACGTGCACACCTGCCTTTGCCCATATCAAAGCTCTTATTTGTAATGTAACTGATAAAATCCCTAAAAACCCATCTAAAAGTTTGCAGCCTGCAAATTCAGAGTTTCCTATGCGAAGCGCACGCAGCTGCTTTCACAGTTCTGGTTCCTTTGGAAGAAAATCTAATTCTATTTTAATCTATAAATTAATTCTTGGTTTTTACGTTTTAATTTTAATACCTTTTGAAATATTTCATGTCAGCAGTGACGTCATTTGCTGTTAATTGTTTTTCCAGGAAATGCCAGGCTGTTACACCTTGCCAAGCCGGGATGGAAAGTGAATGTTCATCTAGCGCAGGACTCTGTCCGATGGGCCAAAGGACAGACTAGTATGACGTAAGAGGAGACATATAGACATACTTGAGCATAAAACACCTCATTATCCTGTAACAGGAGTTTGCAGCTCAGGGTTTTCCTGAGTCAGAGACAGTGTTGACACAAAGGTTTATGATCCCTTTTCGCAGCACCACCTTTCCTCCACCCCTTGCCCAGGTGGCTGTGGCCTTCAGGCAGCTTCACGCTGTTGGCATGGAAGATCAGAACCTGTGTGGTGGAGCAGGCAAGAGAGAAGATAAATGGGATTTCTCCCATGATGGGAGATCAGGGAGATGATGGGAGATGATGGCTGATCAGGGCTGTGCCACATCTATGTCCCACCGAGCTCCTGACAGCTTGGCTCTGTGCAGTGGTGTCTGGTGCTGGGGGAGATTCTCCTAGGGTGATCTAAACCAAAAGTGCTCTCTATCTGCTGGCAGCTGTTTCTCTGTGGTGCCTCCACCAAAAAGCCAGCCTAGGAGCAGTGAGTTCCCAACGGAGGCAGCAGCAGCAGTGGAGAAATGGGCTGCTGGCTCATGCACCCCACGGCTGCCATCATGGCAGGAGCTGCTCACACCAGGGCTTCTCGTGCACACGGGTGGGGATGAATGTTGGTTTAATTTCAGAGACTTCACCCATGGCCCTTGTTTGAAGATCATGCCAGCCGTGGGGGTGGAAGCCATGCAGGAGACAGGCAGTAATTAAGACTGGATTTTGAAGTAGAGGGATTCCTCTTCTCACCCTACCCTCCAGCCTAAGCCCTGGGCCCATGTTCCCAGAGCAGAGATAAAAGGGCAGGTTCCCTTCCCCTGTTTATTAAACAAAGCACGAAAGTGGTAGGACAGGATCGGTGGTGTTGCTGAGCTGCCAGGTCACACGGGTTGACTTCAGGACTCCCGCACGTGCTGTCCATCTGTGCTCCTCCACGAGCAGGATCACTTCTCCCACATGTGCAAAGCACAGAACCAGAACCTCTTCTCCCACCCAAGGGACATCAGAAGGAGTTGGCACCCAAGGCGAGCAAGACGCTGGATACCCTCTCACATTACCTGCCACACTTATAGTCAAGACACAGGACCCAAAAGATTGTCACGAGTCCTAATTAAACACACACATTGTATGGAACCCTGCAAAATGCATCTGTGGCTTTGACTAGGACAATTTTGGGTGGGTGGCAAACTAGCATTTCTTGCAGCACCCAACCAGAACAGTTGCAATACATAATGAGGGTCCTGCAGCAAGGCGCAGCGTAATTCCCTGCGCTCTCCCAGCAAACACAGAAGCACCAAGTCACCGTGTCACTACAGATTTTGGCGCAGGAAACGCGACGAGTGTGAACCGTCGAGGCAGATCAGTAACGCTACAGAAGCAGAAGCTGGAGGTAGAAAGGGAGCCTTGAAAGAGGCAGCCCTAGAGACACAACACTTCTTGAGGTAGTTGGTCTAAACTCTTTCTTCTCCCACATTTGGTCCACAAAGTCGGTAATTCCCTCTGAAATGGTTGTTTGTTTTGAATTGCTGATAGGAAATATATTAAGTTAATTAAAAATTGTTACAAGGGCAGTGACTCATAAGGCATCTGACTACAGGAGAATAATGCACCTACCTGGCTACCTGTCTAGCTGGTACATTTCTTCCTGAATTACCATATTTTAACTCATGAAATAGTGAAACATCAGAGCAAAGCAATGGAAAGTTACTCTGTGCTTAACTGTCCAAGAATTATATTCAGGAAGAAAAAAAAAAAAGAAACCCAAAAAGAAGTGTAGGCATAATTTGTCAGCAGATATAAAAATAGATCTTCTTGAGACATCATCTGAACTTGGGAAAAATGTTTAATTGGCTGCCTGGGGGCCTCCAGTATTTTCATTTTTCTAAATGAATTATAGCGTATTCATTATACAATATGTGGCTACATGTATGGAAGTGTTTCTGTGCATTCATTCAGTGGTTCATTCACACTCTGAAAAAGCAAGCCGACCTGGTGTAATGAGAAATTCCTGTTTAGGTGGTTGAGTTTCTTCTTTGTTCTGCTTTTTCTCTGGCGGTATTCAACCCCTAAATTTACATGAGTGAAAATCTTCCCCGGGAAAGCTAAACTCACACTTTGGGGTTCTGCTGCCATGCCAAATAATTCAAGCTGCTTAAATGGATTTGCAAGGTGGATGCTCAAATGCAGCTTAAAATGTGAATCCACTGCCCAGAAACTCATCTAATTTATAAACAAGGAATCTTCAGACCTTGAGGTAGCCAAAGTGAGTTGGTTTTTAAAGGAGATTACTTCCAAAAGGCTCTGGGTACCAATCTGCTGGAGGCTGCCTGTGTGACTCTTAAAAACCCAGAACAAAAGATCAAAAGACCGCCTCAGCCAAGAAAAATATTCCACCACTAGGTAAATAACTTCTGCCCTGCAAAAAGCACTTCCCCAAATGCCGTATCACGACCCAGATCTTCCAACAGGTGCAAACACAGGCTGGAAAAGTGTGAGAAAACATGTCCCATGACCTGCCAACTTGTGAGCGAACGGGCACAACCGTAATGAAAGGCTGGGCTAGTTAATGGCAGCACGTTTAAGACAGGAGCCTTCAAGACGGAGCTTTCAGCTGTCCAACCACCATCCAACCCTAGAGGGGCAGCTCAGCAGCCCTGTCCCTCAGCTGTGATCATAAAAACTGCATCTCCATCTTCTCACCAAATCCCACCAGGCTACATAGGAAGTCACGTTCCCGGACAGAGAGGACAGGCAAGAAGGGGCAAGGCAAGTAAAAGTTTACCCTAGAGAGACCTCTCTGGTGGGCATGGCCACTGACAGGGACAACTGCGCCCCATGAAAGAGTCACTGTGTACCCAAAGGTCTCACTACCCGCAAAGGCTGTTGCAGGAGCTTTGTACTTTCCTGCATCACCCTACAAGATCTCAGAGGCCAGATTCCCACCACGCTGCCCGCGATACGGTCAATTTTTGTTGTCTAAAATGAGTGCTGGAGGGGGCTGGCAAAAAAAATGAGTCCCCAGCAAGGCGTGAGGGAGACTACAACATCTGGCCGCTCATCTTTTCCATCTCTATCAAGTGCCAGATGTAATTATGAGAACAGGTAATAAATAGATGGCAGAAATAAGAGAGGATGGCAAATCTCTCGTAATCTGAACATGAAATCCCAGCACCTTCATCCTCCAGAAGCTCAGGAGGTTCAGCAGAAAAGAACCACATCCAATAGGCTCTGAATCTGTCCCTTGTGACACGCTATCAGCTTAGCATGGACCAGCAGCACTCAACATGAAAAGAAAAAAAAATATTTTCCCAGCAATTACTACCGAATCATTGTGGAAGAAAACTGGAGAATTTTGACCAAAGAACATTACCTGGAGAGCTAAATCATAAACCCTGCAGTTTTGACACAGTCTTCTCTCAACCTTGAAAAACATATTTTGCATTCCATCAGAGTCAAGGCATGTCTTGGGTAGTGGATAAGAGCACTCAGCATGCCACGGAGAAGCCTGACTTTGGGACAGCAAGCTCAAATACTCACTGGAGACCTAGCACATGTCTCCAGAAGAACGAGCTCCTGGCTTGGTCTGTATCCCTAAAGAGAAAAAAAAAGAGCAAGAATACTTCAAAGCAGCATGGCTTATAGCGGGGTGTGCAGGAATGGGTTAAATGATAGTGTAAGACAGTGCAGTGGTTGCACATTTTATAATGATTTTTCGTGGGTTTCTGCTGTCATTCGCAACACCTTCCCTAGGGAAATCACTCCATCACCTCTGTGATAGTGGGATGAATGAAGACCGACCCCTGCCTAAGAAGCCAGATTTATTCATGTTAGGTGACTGCATCCATAAAGTAAAGGTCATCTTTTGCCAGGATCTCTGAATGTCACAATTTTATTCCCTCTTATTATTTCTGTATTTTTCTCTGTCACTACCCCAGTAAATTAATTTGTATTTTGCCTTTTATTTTATTGGATTTTTTTTGTATACATCTAACACTCTTAATTTTCAGGCTGCATCTTCAATATCTTTGTGGACGCCAAAATTTTGTTTCATAACAAGTAACCTTTGGCCATCAGAGGCCAAAAAAAAAAATATCTCTTTTTAGTTACTCCTATGCAAATCCAAAATAATCCACCAATAGGCAAATGGAGTGCCTAGACTGGGCATGTCTGAAGATGCTTTGGTGTGAAATATGGTTTCTTAGACACAGTGAGAAGTGACTTGTCCAGATGGGGAAATTCATAGAATAGAATGGTTTGAGTTGGAAGGGACCTTAAAAATCATCTGGTTCCAACATCCCTGCCATGGACAGGTACACCTCCCACTAGATCAACCTGCTCTTGAATATATCAAGTGATGAAGAGTCCACAACTTCCCTGGGCAACCTGTTCCAGTGTCTCACCACACCCTCAGAGTGAAAAACTTCTTCATTTCTAATCTAAATTTACCCTCTTCCAGTTTGAGGCCATTACCCCTCATCCTTTCACCGTAAGACCTTGTACAAAGTCCCTCCCCACCTTTCTTGTAGGCCTCCTCCAGTTACTGGAAGGCCACAATAAGGTCTCCCCAGAGCCTTCTCATCTCCAGGCTGAAGAACTCCAACTATCTCAGCCTGTCCTCTTAGAAGTGTTCCAGTCCTCTGATCATCTTTGTGGTCCTCCTCTGTACCCACTCCAACAGCTCTGTGTCCTTCTTCTATTGGGGATTCCAGAGCTGGACACAGTACTCCAGGTGAGGTCTCACCAGAGCACAGTAGAGCATCTCTCCTACACCTAGCCAGCAAAAGGTTGTGCCTAAAAAGCCCTTTGTAGACACACACACACACACTCACACCCCCTGTGCAGGGAGGAAAGTGTATAGCATCACAGGGCAATTATCTCCTCTGTTCTATCATGAAGGTACCCATTGCTCCTCGTTGGCTGTCAGGGGAGTCTATACTACTCAGCTTAAGCAAGATATGTACTTTTATACATGCAATTCATCCCACCAGCAAAGAGATCCTGTGGAGAGTTAGTTCAGAGTAGTGAGAGCACTATAAATTTGTGCCTGAGCCTTATCTTGCCTGGGCAGACAAAAGCTTTTAGTATAACCTCCATTCCACCAGTAAGGCTTGCCTATAAATATTAGTCACACCGCACAAAAGAATCAATTTTTATGATTATGACAAACGAAAGCGCAAAAATTGAGCATTTATATGCAGGTTGCCTTTGGGCCCTTTGATGATTTGCAAATTAGTCCTGACCCTCCTGGATCTAACTTTAAATATTTCACTTCAAATGTTTCTACTATTTCACCGTACTCCTTAACATAGGTGGAATTTCATCTGCCTAGCACTAGGGAATTATTTTATGTAACCTCTGAGTACAGAAAAAAGCAGATGTTTTCATGGACAGATTCTTTTTGTCCCTGTATTCAGGGGAGAAAGTGGTTTTATTTAGTTTCCTGTTGTAGTGCCAGATTTCTTCACTTCTATTCAGTGTGAGTAGTCCTTTATTTACCAAGTAGCTCAGTTAAAATCCAACAAAGGGTGTTTGTCTTTCACAGAATCACAGAATTTCTGAGGCTGGAATAGACCTCCAAGATCATCAAGTCCAGCCTATGACCCAACACCATGACATCAGCTAGACCATGAGATCAGCTAGACCATTTCCTCCAGCTTGCACTCTGCGTAATCTGAATTATTTTGGTTTCACATGCAGCCGTTCCTTCTGGTGGCAAAATCTGATTCTTCCCACTGTACTAAACCACTTCACTTAGGCCCGTTTCTGTCGTACTGCAGCTCAATATCTATCATCTCAAGTGTTACGCTCTTTGCTGGAAACAAGATCTGTCACCCTGACTTAGGTTTAGGATGTTCTGAGCAGATCTTTGGCAGGTACAAAGCCGCTCTGAAAACAGCAGTTTCACAGTTTGGCAAGAAACAGAAATGGTATTTGTCTTTCTTTTACTGGGATGTGATCTCACGTCTTTCCCTACCCTCCACAAGGCTGGGCAAGTGCAAAGATATTTTTAGTGCACCTTTGGGATGAAAAGATTATGTAGGAATATTTTTTGTCTGCATTTTTTTTTTTTTTTTTTACTAAAAGCTTTGTTTTCAAGGATAGAGGCATTTAGGTTATGCCTGGAAGCTTCTTCCTGCCCATTTGGTTAGGTATGATAATTTTCAACCTCTGGTTCATGAGTTCATTCCCTAATCAGGGCTACAGCACATGTCAAGCTGTTTGCTTTGTATGAAAAGCTTTTCCAGACTGAAAGCTCAATTTACCCCTGCTAGTGACATTAAGATAAGAAGTCCCTCAAGGGGTCCCAGTCCTTATCTGATACACTGCGTTCTTCACAGGCTCTAGCAGAAATTAAGTGGAATTTCATGTACACACATCTGGGACATGTGTACCCTATTGAACAGTACCTTTCATTTGCACATCAAACGAAGCTTTCTAGTAGCTCATTTGAGCCCCCTTCACTCACTGAGCAACACTCCTGCTACAAGAGCCTATGATAAGGGCATGCCTATATATCATGAAGACAAAAGATTACTGCACTGGAGGAGGTGGCTATCAATCCATTGCCTATCATCCTGTGTAATGAGCGTCCTATAACAAAGTGATACTTTTTGTATCTCTTTTGACAAATGAGTTATTCCCCAGGAAAGCTTCATTAGATGTCCTTCAAGGCCTCCATCACAATGCTGAGATGAATTATTTTTGTTAGCAGCGCCTACAGATTTGAGGTAGGGTGGCGTGCAAACCCGGAGCACACGTGCATGCACACCTTGCACATACTGCTGTATACTTTACTTATGTCTACCTTCTACTATTTTCTTTCTTTCCAGATATTTAACCTGATTCAGTACTTCTTTCACCTTCACGCTAGGAAGGTGAGTGCCACCAAGTCTGAAGAAGGACTTTTGCTGGAACCAAAAGTAGGCAAGTCCATATGAGGGCAAGATTCTTATTCACAGGAGGCAAATAGGAGCATTCACACAAGTACCTGAAACTGATCATTGAAACTGAAGTTGTTAAATCAAATTGAACATGTATGTAGAAGCTGCCCTTTAGACTGCAAACGACCTTCTTTCCACGTAAAGGAGAATGAGCCGTGAAGGCCATTTACCATCAACAGACCAAGGGAATCAAGAGTCTAGAGACCTTTACACTTGGAAAGGTTTTAAAGGACTAAACAGGAGAAAAAAATACTTGGAAAAAAATAAATCCACTGGGGAGCTGGACTAATGACACCTACACAGTGTTGCTTCAACTCACCTCCTAAACATGCTACCAGAAAGAGCTAAAAAATAGAAAACAACAAAATTTTCCTGAGGAATTTTGAACAATCTCCCTGTACCGAGACTGATGTCAGTCTCATGGCATGATGCAAAATGGTTCAAATTACCTTTAAAAAGGATATTTCCATTCTTTAAAATAGCCTCCCAGTTTTAGAACACATTTTGCGGAACCGTATTAGACAGCCGGGGAGAGTCAATTTCATCCTTATGGAAAATCATATACACCTCCATAAGGAGGCAAGGTCAGTGTGGAAACTGAGCTTGGCTCTGCATTAATACAGTGAGTATTCCTGACAGCAGTGGGGGTCAACGTCCATTTTGATAGAAGAACTGGTTCCTCAGGGACTAGATCATTTGCATTCACTTGGCCACGGGAAATCTCAGGCTGACTCTCTAGGTGATTTGTCACCTGGAGCTCAGGATGTTCACTATAGAACATGACAGCTCTCGGTGGAAGAATTTCTGAGTAATAGAAGAAACACAATAGGTTTCCTAGGTGATCGGGAGAAGATAGAAGTAGTAAAGGATTGAAGCACAGTAGAAGCAAGAGAGAAAATGAAATTCTTATTCAAGCTGGGCGAGGGCTTCGTTAGATCAATGTCAGATTATTATATATGCTAGATCAAGCTTTACGACAACTGCAGTGGGGATCGGTAACAATCACATCCCAGAGAATCTCAGCGTTTCTCTTCTGGTTTTACTTACAGTCAGATGCTGTGATTCATTTCTCAGAATGCAGTATTTTTCTTGCTAGAGGAGAAGAGCTTGCATGCCCAGGACCATCCTGAAGCTGGGAAAGTACATACAGGTTCTTCTTCTTCCATGAAGTATCCCAGTAGACTTAACACACCACGTCTTCAGGCAATGGGACATGACAAGGACACCCCCCCCCTCCAAAATCAAATGATCACCCAGTCTTTTCCATAACCTGGCAAAGCTCCTGAGAAGTGATGTCAGTGTCAAGGACCCCAGCTATGGTAAAGGAAGCAGAAGTACAGAGCTGTGAAAAGCTTTGATCAGGAACATCCAGGAGCTCGTCAGAAAAGCAAGAATTCCTCATTTCCAGGTAATCCTTTCTGCAGCTCTTTGGGTTGTATTCCAAGCATCTGGCAATGCAGAGGATAGGGGAAGGGAAGGCAAGGAAGTCTACAGTAGGTTTTTGAAGATCTTCCTTGAGCCTGTGCTCCTGCCTTCCTCCGAGCTCACATCTAATTCAGTGAGAGCATCCGAGAGATGCTCTAAGTAATAGCCCAACGTGCTATTATTAGCTAAAAATGAGTTAGCCTATGGTGATGGAAATCAGTTGCTCTTCCTCTGTGCAAGAACTAAAAGCTATATTCAGATCTCCTGTAACAAACCAGATTTCCCTCATCTCAGTTTACACACCCAGAATCTGGGAGTCTAGTTAATTACAGCTTGGATCGGTTGCCTAAACATAAGCATTTGGCCTCAATAATTCTGTGATTCTGTGATTTGGTGCCATCTGAGATTCCCTAGCATATACAAGATGTCTGCACAGGCATAGTATGGATGACATAATATCTATGGGAAGCCCATGCCATTCAGGACTGGAAGCTGGAGGCCAGGTAGGATTCCTTTGGTCATCTCAATGCTAAACACCTCTGCTAAGGCCACACTGAATGGAGCTTTTTTTAGGCTGGAGTTAGGCAGAGCTACCTGCAGATATAGATTCAGCACATTTCAGATGAGAATTTCCCATTGCAAGTGGCCTACTTCTCATCACTGACTCCAGAGGACATCTCTGGCAACCACACGCTGAAGTTCAGTTTCATAGGTGCCTAAAGCTGGAATGGATGAGGCTGGAATGGGCCGTAGTCCCCAGTTCTCTGTTTCTTGAACCCTTCTGCACTTCTCAGCTCCTCTAACAATTGCATGGAAAATCCTGCCACTGGGATTTGGAAGAATTTTATATCCATTTTGCAGAAGTATAAATAATTATGTAAGGGGGGGGGGGGGGAAGAATCAGGCCTATTTTCTCCCCGTCTCAGAGAGATATGAAAAAGAAACCGTGAAGAGTAAAATAGTTGAGTCGGATTAAATTTACCATGTCTGCACAATTTTCTATTAAAAGGTTACCTTTGATATAATGCTTCAGCCTGCAGACTTTTGCTTCCCAGCCATTAAATTCTGTTGTAATAAACTTTTACAATATGCATCATTATAGGAAACTTAAATAGGCTTAGCTCTTGAGTGAGACTCACAGACACAGCAGAATAGAGAGAAGAAATGCAAGGTGTCTGGCTTCTTGAATATTTAAGAAAAGGTTCTTCTTTATTAAATAATGCATATGAGAAAAGGGATTTGGAATTCTCAATTTTCAAGGTCAGGGTGAAAGGAAGTCTGTCTGGAGAGCCATGAATTCCCAGTCTCTGCCTCTGCCTCTGCCTTTGCCATATGGCTTTGTGCAAATCAGAGGACTACCCAAGCACTGCGATTGAGCCCCTGGGGCAAATGAGTAGTTAATACTCACCCCTCTCAAAGAAAAGTCATGGCAAATGCTCTTTTTTTTATTCTTCACGGTATTGTTCTCCTATCTGTGAGGAAAGGCTTAGAAAATAGAAATGGCTCAGCTTTATAGCAAAACGGTTGCTGGTGGCTTAAAAGTAAAATTCGGAGTCTCTTTTCTGCTTGTAATGAGCATTGCAATGCAGAATGGGCAGCTGCAGAGAGCCCAAATGGGAGACAGGGAGGATCAGTCGCCTTGTTATTACAATGGTTTACGGAGACATTTGGCCTCGGGTTTATTCTCCTTCCTATTCTGCTGGTAATTCATTTGTTTAAAGGGTAATATAATTGTCCAGAGAGATCATGCTACACTCCTTTCTAAAGCTCTAAGCATGTGGGTTATTTAACAGACCTTCTGTCATACATGTGTGAAATGAAGATTCCTTTCCTACAGAAGAGCTAACAGTACCTTGTACAGTTGCTTATGAAGAAGAGAGGATTTATATCCTGGTTTGCTCTTCGTGTACTCTTGGAACATCAACTATCAGCTTTAGGACAGCCAGAGAGCATACATCAGCTAACATTGCATTTCATGGGCTGGTATAAACACAGAGACAGATAGTTGATCCTCACCATGTATAATGTGAAGTTAGACAGGGACTGAAATTTGTCTGTGCTCTTAAAACATCAAATCCTTCATCCAGTCTATACAAGGAATGGAGCAGAGGCACTGCACGACCTCCAAAGTTTTCTGAGAAGCAGAAGGAGGGGATTGTTAAGACAGAAAAAATGCCCTGATATACTTCTTTTCCAATTATTCTTCTTCTTCCCCCCTGCCAGCCTACAGAGGGTTGCCTTAAAAAGCAATGTCCTACGCTTAAGTATCAGATTCCATGGGATTTTCTCTTCTCCTGTTGCTTAAAAGGAGATTTCAGCTATTCAGGAGTCTGTGGGTTGATACCTGTCTTGGCTGTTTGGGCTTCTGTGCACCTCTGGGAGACCTGATTCCTTCTCTTGATTAAGTGAGCACAGAGAGATCCCTGGAGTGGAGAGAGGTGAACGGAACAGCCTGAAATATCAGCTCGTGATTTGCATTGCAGTGTCATTTGCAATCAACAAGAGACTCCAATGCCCTCCATCTAAGATGCTGGCTTTCTTCCCACTAGACTCAATAATACACTTAATTCTTACAACACCTTGACACTTTATTTTATTTCTGGCAGTGCTTATTCTAAAGGTTAAAGGCCTCACTGGCTTTCTGAATTGACAATACTATGTTTTTTAATTATTTTTAACTGCAGCAGGAGCATCTCTCATCTGTCCTGAGGCATTTTTGCAGACACAAAGGAACTACAGTCCATGGGGCGACCTCTGTTAATAAGTGCCAACAGGGATCCCCCAAAGTAGTCCTTCAGAAAAAAAAAGCAATAGTAAATGAACAGACCTGCTGGTCAAGAAACTCTGATTCAGACAAAGGAGTGACTATCAGAGCAAAGGGGCCCACAAATTCCCACTCAGGAGGCAAAAATAAATCTTAGTGCAAGAGAGATTTCATTTGACCCTAATTAAGTGAAGCAAAAGCAAGAAGAAATGCTCATAAAGGACTTCACTCCGGCTTTGCAGCTTCACTTTAAATTCAAAACAGTGCCTGTCAATATACAGAGAAGGAGACTCATTGAAAGATGGACGATGCTCTGTCCTTAGATGCATGTGAAGTGCTGTCACTGAAGCTTTGGCTTAGCAGAACGTGTCACTTCTTGCAGCATTCCCCACATTTTAGCTAACAGAACGTTACCAGGACTAACGTTATAAAAACTGAAGCTGGGGATGAAATACCCACAATGCAAGGTAAATAAAAAGGTAAAAACAGGCCCCCCTGTATGGGCAGGTAAGGATTCCCCCCCAAGCCACTTTATGCCCTCATTGCTTAGCAGCTTTTTCCAGGACTTTTGCTTCAAAATAAAGTATGTTGGAGATTTATCCATCTGGAGGTGCTGCCCCAAGCAAAGGAAAGGGAAGGTCTCTTTTTAAACACAAGGGTGTAAACAGTTCCTTGTCCTCAGCCAGGTCTGCAAACCAGTTTGGTGTTTACCTTTGGCAAAGGAGGAAGGCAGGAGTGTTTGCGAGCCTCTGTTTTAGTGCATTTGCCTTCCTCACTGTTGGGAGGTGCAGACTTTGTTCTGACTGTGGGCTGGGCAGTACGGTACAGATTTGAAGAATGCCTTTCTTCTTGGCCAAATTCATTGTTTGGAAGCTGGCGGCTGCTGCTGCTGCTGCTGCTGCTGTTGCTGCTATAATTGCTGAGTTTATTGCTGCCCGAAGCAAATGAATGAGTAGGAGGAAAAGTAGGAGGAACAGAAAGTGCCATTAATTTACTCTTTGCTGAGTTTGGGAGAAAAAAGAAAAAAAAAAAAGGACAAGCATAATTCCTGTAGGCACCCGGTACGGTGATGAGCGAGATATTACATACTAGCCTATTAGTAGGATGAAGAAGGCAAAGGAGTTCTCATGTCTTCACAGCCCAACAAGCCTCTTACCAGGCTGCTCTGTACTGGGGGGCTCACTCAGAGCTGCTCTGACCCTGTTTCTCCTTGAAGATCCTGTGGCAGCACCTGGTCTCACACGCACTCCATCATCGTCAGGATGTGGCCCTGCCTCCCTGCAAAGCCAGAGCGCCCTTCTGCAGAGCACAGAGGGTCAGGTCTACAATGTGTCTATTAAATAAAAGTAGGGAGTTTGTAGGTATTGCCTTATCTGTAATCATGTTTGCTCCTAGACACGTTTGCTCAGAAAGTATGAGCTAAGTTAACGATCTGAAAGTATTTTCTTACAAAAGACTATCCACCAGCATTCCGCACGAGAAAGCAAATGCAAACTGTAGAAATCTTTTACTGAAAATTCTTTTTCCAATGAAGCAAAGTTCGTAAAAAAAACAGAACCTCCTTTGAAGATCAACATAGTTTATAGAAGTGGGTTTTTAATAAGCCATTGATAGCCTTCCTGCTGCACTGGCCTCTTCTCAATGTAGTTCTGCTATAGTGGAGATCACTGAAGGATATCAGAAAGGCAAAGTATGCCGGAAGAAAGAAAATTGTTTATTAAACCAATTGAAAAAGTTGGGAATCCAGGCAGGCTTCTGAGTATCCCAGCTTTTCTTCAAGCTATTTCCAGAGCAAGCAAAGTGATAAGCCCAGCAGTGGAAACGTTACATGATTTAAAAAAAAAAAAAAAAAGAAATTGCTTCATTTGGGAGTAAAAAGCTGTGCTGATTAATGTGGAACGAAGCCCACGGGTCCCCTGTAAAGTCATCCAGGGATGGGAATGACAAAAGACAAGGCAGAGGAGCAGAGGGGATGCCAGGGGTAATTTTTTTTGTTGTTGCAAGGGAAGCAAATGATAGGTAGAACTCCCTTATCCAGCAGGTTTCAGACTCCTATCTCTGTGTAACTTGTAATTACATGATTTATTAAGGAGTTTTTTCTTGTTTAAGTTGACAGAAAGAGATAAGCCAGGTCGCTGAAACTCCCCAGCCACTTCATGCTCCGGGAGCGTATCAGGAGTTGTGGCATAGGAGACCAGGCAGAGAGGAAGGAGAGCTATTTGGTTGTGTCGCCGCTGATTGAATTTGTTGCTGGGATCACCAGTGAAAATTTGAAGTGTATTTAAAGTGGAATTGACTCAACCAAAACATTCAGCAAATCCCCAGAGATACAGACACAGGAACAACGATGGCAAACTTCCAGCCTGCCATAGCAAGCGTCCAAAATCCTTCGAAAAGAAATGACTTCAAGGCTTTAAAAGGATACGGAAGGACAGCCAAGCCAGACAGATCTCAGGGCCTGTTTCTGAAGGCTCCAGACATGCTGGTTTCCAACCGTGCCATCCTTCCAGGATAGGCATTAAGAGACCGCTGCCTTTGTTCAGGGGACAAACATGACTGCTGCCTTCTACGCTGGAGCTGTGGCTTACACGAGGATGTATGTGTGGATGTTTTGGTTCAAAGGGTCTACCTGGCCCAGTTCCAGCTGCCAGTAGTGGTCATAAGCCATGTCCAGTGCAAAATGGGCAAACATTTACATTATTTCCCCCCGCATACAGCCTCTGACTATAGATCAGCAACCTGCTCTAGTGGGAGGTGTCCCTGCCCATGGCAGGGGGGTTGGAACCAGATGATCTTTAAGGTCCCTTCCAACCCTGACAGTTCTATGATTCTATGATTCTATTTTTAGATGAGCAGATTTTCTAAGCCCCATGTGCTCTGTCTGTTTAATAATCCTTCGTATATCTCTCTTCCAACTACTTGCCCACTCTCTCCTTGAACTTTTGCATTCATAACATCCTTTGGCAGGGAGTTCCACACGTTCGTTGCCTGTTAGACAGGGAACTGCCTCCTTCTGTTACTTTTGAACCTGTCTCCCAAGTAACTTCATTGGATGGACGTTCATCTTTCCCCAAGATGAAACAGCAAATGTTTAGCCCTTATCCACGCTCTCCATATCCAGGATTTTGTAGTTCTTTAGTGTATTCCAACTTTTCTAGGCTGAAGAGTCCTAGTCTAACAGCTTCCCTCCTTTTCTTTGGCCTCACAGCCAGGCAGGGCCAGTTATTTTGCCCTGGAATCTACCAGATAGGTACAGGTGATAGAGGTGAGCTTAAAGATGGAAAGAGGTCTCACCATTGGGCTCCTGCAAGGGAGAAGAGATCAAACCCAGCCCCATGCTCAGAGAAGCCCTACTAATTGGCACGTGCACCAGCTCTCCGTGATCCCTGGTCACAGGACACGGAACCATGCATCTCCTGCCTCATGATGGAGTAGGCAAAGGCTGTATCCCCGTAGTATGGGCCAGTGTGGCCCTCCTTCATGTAGCTGAAGACCTTTCAGCGATGGGACACAAGGCAGAGCAACCTCCAACAGAGCTGGGAGTGCTCAGAGATGCTGTTGAGATGCCAAATGGTGGGAGGGTCCCTTGTCCCAAAGACTGCACAGTCTAAAGTGATAAACAATGATGGGTTGTAGCTTACAACTGAGTGAATGATGTTGGCTGTATCTCGCCTTACATGATTTATATGAGATATGTATGAAGTGAGTCATACAGATACATTTCTCACATATTTCACTGAAACATTTTGTATTCCAGACCTATTTTAAATACCTTTGCCTTAGCATAATAAGCTGCATTTTTCTCCTCCTATGTTTTCTCCTCATAATTCAGAAGGACATTAAAAAGAAAACTGTTTTTATTGAACAAATCAGACGTTCACATTCAAAAAGAAGTCAAGGATTTTCTATAATACGAGTTTCCAGAATCATTCTGTCTGTCATTTGTGAAATGACTGTACTTTCATTAGACAAGACAAATTATCTAGACCCTCAGGAAAAATTAATTTCATGGGGATGCAAAAGATTGAAGACCTATTGGTAGAGTACAATATATGCCTGGCAGATGTCCCCTGCCTAAGGCGTGAAATGGCCTGACTATTATCTTGTCTATGGTTCAGAAGTAATTGTACACATTTCACACCGAGCAACACACGCTCACAGAGCAAACACCTACTGATGATGGAGATCACTACTGATATCAATTGCATCCAAAAACCTTATATAAGGGATGGAAAAAGTATTGCAAATCTTCTAAGGTAGTAGGAATTCATTAGTGGCAAAGAACACACACAGTTGCACTCAAGGAGTAGAGCTGTGACAGTAATTGCTGAATTGAATATTTTTAAAAAGCCCTTTTGTTCTTATTGGCATCAAAGCTATTGTTGAACTGTGCTATACTGTCAGCAACGTGAATGTTAGGGGTTTAGATCCATGCATGCAAAAGATCAAAAGCAGTGATGAAGGATTCTGTAATTATTAGTAATTGCTTCCCAAGTGACCATTTTTTTTTTTTTTTATAAAGCTTCTTTATAACAAAGTGTTTACTAAAGACTACGGGTTGAATTCATATTTTCATAGCAAGAACATGAGCCCATAGAAAATATTTCACACATTATCATCATAGCTGGGAACTACCACTAATAAGAAATACCAATGCTACATAAAATCTGGAGATCATTATTATGATTATTACTTGTGATTTTAATGCAGATTGTAATGTCCTTTTTTCGATTAGAATAAGTAAAAGACTCGAACTCAAAAAGAAGTCACTTGAACTAGTTTCAGGTTGAGCAAAGTCTTCGTTTCTCTAAATCTGTGTCCAGAATTCCTTCATTCGAGTAAAATAGAAATGGTGCATCAAGCTGTGAACAGCCCTCAACTTGTAAAAGGTACTTTCTCTGCTCTACCATCCACTTAAAAGGATGTAAATTCTTTACACAGACATAGAATTACAAGCACAGACACCAAGAGAATTATAACAAAGCCAAAAAAGGGTGCAAAAACCCAAGTCATGCCCTCTTCTCACATACCAGTGCCCATCCCACTGCCAAATGGGATCAAATGTATATCTTTAGAGCCTTACTTCATATTTGATCTTAAGGTCTGCATGGGAGCTGCTCTTGCTTATTCCAGGACTGAATCTGTCCTGGATAAATAAAAATCAAAACCATGGCACTATTAAAAATAACTCACACAAGACAAGAATAGTCCATTATGTCTCATCGGAAAACTTCCAAAATATTTATGAAATTGTGCTGTTCTGCTGTCCAGATGTATCATGAGCTGGCTTTCTCCTGTCCTTTGCTAAGGATGGAGATCAGCTGCATCTCAGTAAAGCAAGCACTAGGAGGGAACAGCTCCACCGTGAGCTTCCAACTCCTGTGTATTTCCTAGGGGTGTGTTTGGAGCGCACAACGGCAGCTGAACGGCGCCGGGACTTCTTCCTTTGTACATCTCAAAGTCCAAATGCAAAGGATCAAGAGACCCCAGAGGAAGTGAAACACTGACAGGGGAGGAAGGAGACTGGGCATTGCTGGGGAGATGCCACAGCTTTGCAGCGGTTCCTACCTCTCCTCTAGATACAGTTCTCGAAACAACATGTATTTATTTTCAAGTGGCTGAAATGTCCTGTTAAAACCACTGCTAGGATTAATTATACTCTTGTGCTCCTCAAGGAGAAAGAAAACACTGTATCTGTCTGCAAAGTGCCTGTTTGGATGCTGTACAAATTAATAAAGAATAATAACAGTGGTGCCTGCATGAAAAGCCAGCCCTTATGAATTGATCTCATTCTACTGAAACCAACGGGACAACTTAGAGCCTTCCATTACGTGCAAAAAAAAAAAAAGCAATATTCTCTACGTGGTTTGTTTGTGACCTCTGAAGAAAAATACATAGAAAATGCCTGCAAGATATCCTTTGGGTTTTTTTTTTGTTTCAGTTAAGTAGCTTTGTTCAATATGCTAAAGCACCCTACTGAAGTCATCATGTGGCACTGCTATTTCTCATAATCTGTTATCCCTCACAATATAGCCTCCTTAACCATGCCAAATGGCTTAATTCCCTCGTGGTTTCCTTTCTGTCATGGTTCAGTGTCCCATCTCACTCATAAGACGCACTGATACCATAATATATATGTATCTGTTCCAGGATAAATACTAATTTATCATACAGGGGAAGTGTGAGTTCTGCCCTGACATACACAAGGCTGTAGCAGGGGACATTAAACAGTCGGTCCAATAGCTTCATTATTCTCCAACAACTCCCTCAATATCATCTCTCGAAATAAAGCCAATTTTTCTTCACTTTCATCAGCGCAAATCAGGAGTAACACCACTGAGCTCAATGCCTCCCCTCCAGTAAGGAAGAGTCAGGGCTGGTGTCTCCTATTCATGAGATAAGTGGGGAAACAAATCATGTTACTGTTTTATTTATGGTTCATCTAATTATCCAAGGCGTAGCTCACATTCATCCTCCTTAGTGGCTGTCTATATTCTGCACTTCCCCACTGTAGCTGACCCATTCTTCAGTATGGATTTCGGTATCTGTTTAATGTTCTGTGCCACATTTTCCCTGCAAGTTGCACATTCTGTGCCAGGGGATGAGGGCAGGGGGAAACCCCAAAGGAAAAGCACCAAGAAAGCCACCAGGATGACATCTGAGGTGATAAGAAACACGGAGACCCGTTCTCCTTTTAACCCAAGGGAGATTTACATGCACAGTTCTCATTACCATTGATGGTGGTTATGCATATCATTTGTCCCATACACTGAGAGGAAAATAAACTTAAGAGAGAAGAAATAAAGGGTATTCAAGGGGAAAATATTTAATATGTAAAGCTTGTGGTTGCCAGTTAGTAACGAAGGTGGCAGGCATAATAATGGTAATAATAGGAAAAGACATCTACATATCTGAGTTAGGGTTATTGTAACATGGCATACGTACAGAGAACAAAACCATCAAGGAAACCACTAAATATCATTTCAAGGAGACCACTAACTATCATTTCAAGGAGACACCAAGAAAACACACTCCGGACTAAAGAGAACATGAAAAAGAGAGCAAAAGCATGTCTTGGAACAAGCCAGCAAAGAGAGCAGAGAAATCAGGGGTGTTTTCACCTAACGAAAGAACAGTTATCTGCGAGAGTACCAGGAGGACTGGAGAAGGAGCAGAAATAGAAGGGATGCCAGCAGCATGAGACAGAAGACACAAAGGCATTTCCATCCATCAGAAGCCAAAAGCGAACACGTCGAGAAGAGACTGGAATAAATTAGTTTGCAGGACGGTAAGTGACTCAGACTGTTCAATAGAGGAGTGTTTAGGTAATGAGATTATGGACCAGAAATAATCACAGAGGCCAAAGCTTATGAATCAGTATTAACTGGGGACTCTCGGGTGGTGGATCCTAGTGATTCAGATACTGCACTGGCTCAGGCAGTATGAAAGACAGACAGAGGTGCTGGGATAGCGCTGATAGAATCCTAGAATAATTTTGGCTGGAAGAGACCTTCAAGATCATCAAGTCCAACCTTATTCCCAGCCCTAGCAAAACCCCTAAACCCTGTCCCTAAGCACA
>JAAGNO010011848.1:0-38510 GCA_033439905.1 Ceryle rudis
TTTCATAATGAAAATTCAATTACATCTTTAACTATTCACAGACTATCACTCTGTTCCACAAGGTACAAGTGAGGATATGTGACAAGACAGATTGAATGATCCAATACATTTAACTTCTGCAAGTCTTTATGGCAAAGACTTTGTCTCAGCTTAAATCAGTGTAGTACCACTATTATCTGTTGAGAGCTAGAGAAACATTGAGAAAAGAAAACCTGGATGAGCTGAACCTCCCTTCTAGAAGGAAGGCTTTATACCAAACTAATAAAAAAGGCAAAGAGAAGACTGGGACCCATTACACAGAGACTGTCTCCTATGCATGGGGGAAGGTGGGGCTGGAACTTTCTTTGTCTTCATTTTCATTGCACAGGCAAGTAAACTAAGGCATAAACTGATTAAAGGACTGACTTAAAGAAAGCCTGTGGCAAAGGCAGGAATTAAGCTCAGTTCCCCTGAGGATCAGTCCAGTATCTTAACAAACCCATATCTTTCTGTTCTGAAATACTGTGGCTTTCCTTTGTAATTAAACGACATGGATTTGAAGGGGCTGATTTTAACTGTCATTGTACTGAAAGAACTTGCACTGGACAAGTGGGAAGGAATTGCCTTGCCAACCTAAAAAGGCTTTTCCCTTACTTAATTCCAGGCTTCTAAACTTTCAGAAATAGAAAATATTGCATAAGCAACAGTACTGAACAATTTTGAAGGCATACTGAAAGAGCTTTTTATACTCTCCCATTTTAATAGCTGGTGCTTTTATTGTAGACAGTATATGGTTACAGAATAATGTGTATAGGTTTAATGTCTGGTATGATATTATCCAAGGTGAAGATATTGAAAATTCAATTAAAATATAGTTTAGGATATTGGCTTATTTTAATTTCCAGCCTCCTTTGCCTCCCATCCACCTCCTTTGCATCCAGGAGCTCTTCCTAAGATCTGAAGCTAAAAGTTACATGCTGAATCTTTTCCTCTGTGACTCAATCTGAAGTTCTTTGTACTTCTTCAACATCTGAAACCTCTTAAAATTCTCTAAAATTTCTATGCTCCTTTAACAGAAGAGGACAGTGAAATGCTGAGACAGGAGTAGTTCCTATCAAAGACAAAACTAGACAGGGATCCCAAAGTCTTGTCTCTTGGCACCAAGCAATGGGTCACTCTCACTTACTGGAGTAATGAATCTGTGTGTCTCAGAAGAGCTCCAATCACTGTGCAGAATTTTTCTTGATTCTTCCTAAAATATATGGGAGAATACACTATAGGGTTAGTAGCTTTGGTTACGTGCTAAACTGATGTGTCAAGCCTCACTGCACATGACAATGCCTCCTCCAGACAAGCACTTCTAGGACAGAAGAGAGATCCTTGTTCTATTTTTTCTCTCAGACAATGCTCAGGAGCACCTGGTCCTGGAAACTGAACATGAATCGGCTTGTGTCAGATTAGAGAAAACATATACCTGAAGTGTTTATGTGGCCTGTCTAAATCTTATCCTGAGTACAGCAATGGCAGGTGTTATCCTTGTCATAAGAAATATTATCACTAACCTACTTGCTTCTGAAACTCCAACTTCTCAAATTTTATTATAACAAATTGTATATCTAAAACATTACACATATGGTACTCCTTTATTTCAGTGGGACTACACAGTTTCCATAATAAGTGGAAAGTAGCACAATGGGTTCCAGGACATTTCATAATCAAAGCTACCCTATATGTAGTATACACAGATATGAAGATTTAAGTTAAGCACCATAGTTGCCACTCTCAGGTAAACTGACAAGTGGGCTCTTCAAGGAATCAGAAGAGTCACTGCTCTGTTTATAACTTTCACAAGACCCATACAAACACCTAAAAGTTGATTGCATTCCTGTTTTGCAGAGAGGGAAAAACAGTGTAGTGAGTCTCGTAATTAAGCAATGAAAGAGATTAAAAAACAAAAAAAAATGCCCACCAGTCCTTGGCATAGCACACCGTCCCATCTCTCAGCATTGCATGCAAAGGGACCACTAGTCCTCGCATTTGGGTCTACATGGATTATAGTGAGTTCAGGTAACCACCCATCTAGAAACAAATGAGCTATTTCTGCCCTTCTGGTTCTAATAAGCTCCCCTGCACACCACCATGTGTGGTGCAATGCTAGCATTCACCTTTTTCAGTAACTGCCTTCATACTGTTAGCTGGTGAAGTAGCAAGTGAGTATCTCTTGGAGCTGACTCTTGCTAACTATGTCAGAGATTTGATATCTGACTAGAATGGAGGTCTTGGCCAAGGTGTACATGCAATGACTCTATGGCAGATGAAGGAAAGATGCACACCTCTCCTGTAAGATGAAGGACCCAAAGGGGAACTTCCTTCTCCAATGATGCTGTCCTCCAGCAACACACGTGCTGAAGTCCGCCTGGTTGTAGATCTACTGGGAGGCTAAGTGGCAGTAAATGAGAAAGCTGGCATGTTAATACCAGATAATAACAGGAAAAAAAGTCTGCTCTGCATTTTTCCTTTGTAGGATGTTGCCCTGTGTGCAACCTCCCAAGACAAGGTCTTTCCACAGGGGATAGCTGTGTGTGCCCTGCTTCCCACACTTTGCTGTGGATTTAAATTTGCAGGCATCGCTGCTAGGTGAGTGCCATTTGAATTGACAAACTGGGATTTCTGCTGCGCACTTCACACTTAATGCAGCCCTGCCTAGGCTTTGAAGGCAACGGCTTGTTGCCTTGGGGTCTGAAACTAACAAAGCTGAGCAGAACAAGCCCAGGGCTCCCGTCGGATTGCTCGATCAAAGACAATATTAAACAGTACTGTTTTCATAACTACTATTCTGGGGCACTTGGATAGCAAGACAAAGGAGATGAAGTTAATTTCTGTTATCATAGCCTGGTGCAGCTGCAAAGGCCCTGGGAGAAGCCATCTCCTCTTGATGGCTTATGCAGCTGGTGTCTTTGCAGAAGCTCCCATTAAGCAAACAGAGCTTCAAAAGCTTTTCAGATGCATTCCCGTTCCCCTCCTCCCCACACTGCTTGTCAAATGTGCCCCTATTCCTTCCTCCAGACATCTTCCCCACATCTCATTACAGACACCAGGGAGCCTCGACCTCTCTCCTGCACCTCCCAACAATTTGCTTCACCTTTTCTGTCACTGGTGCTGCCCATTTCAATGCGCAAGGGGACCCAAACTAGGGAAGTCTTGCACTTGGCGTAGGATCACTGTGCAAGGGAAACAGACAGTGAATGTGTACTCTAGGTACTATTCTGCCACCAGTTTAGCTCATCTTAGACAAAACCCCTTTGGTTTATACATGGTCGGGTGGGATTAACAAGGCCTAGGCTGGTCTGGTATTTTCTAGTTGCTGGCAGATGACTGTGTAATATGTACTTTTTTTTTTTTATAACCTTAGATGTGACTGGTGGTGGAAATCACTGAGCAGTATTGCAGGAGGAAGTGGAAGCTATCTCCTGATGAGAAGCACTGCTTACAATATTTGAGGCAATTTTAAGATGCCTTTTTTTATAAGCCATCATGGGCACGGCCAGCAGATCACCTTAAGACTGGTTGCTTGTCTGCAGCAGTGTTGTCCCAGGACTGCCATGAATATCTTGGAGTCTATTTCTTCCTCCTTACTGTTCATCCATAGCTGAGCATAGGCATCATTTATGGAGAAGCAAGAATGTGGTAGAACATGTTTGCACCCCCGGCTTGGTTGCAGTAAGGAAAAGGAGAATGAGAAAAGTGTGTGACCATGAAAAACTTTGAAAAAAGATTACTAAAAAGGAGGAAAAACTTCCAGAGAGCTTTGTTTAAAGTTTCCCTCTTCATACCACGTTTTTTCTCTGAGGTCGGTCATGTAAAGGCAAAAAGTAGTGTTTTCCAAATTGGGGACTGGGCATGGAAATCATTCACTTCTTGAGATGAGCTGGTACACCAGTAACTGATCTTCATCAATGGACAGAATATTTTATATTTTCATCCTCTCAAACCTGGAACTTACCTTGGGTCTCTAAGCTCTAGGATGATGTTTCTAGCAGCCTGGTACTCCTGTACAGGAACCACTCTGTGCTAATAGCTGCCATCCTAGATTTCATAAACCAGTTTCATTCAAGCTTGCTCTGCTCTCTACCCTCAGGTTCCCATATTAGCTGAAAAGGAACTAAAATACAGAGTATTTTGCTGGAAAATTTCTGAATAGATGAAAAATTCGCACCCATGAAGTGAACAAAAATGCAACATCAAGCTCAGACAAAAAGAATACTGTTATGCCCAGCTATATGTTGATACCTTATATATGTTCCTGACATCAGGGTTCTGTTACTAAGTGGTCAGTACAGACCTCCAACAATTTCAGAACTAATGTGTCCATTCTAATGGTTGAAGGCATAAAAAGAAAGAGCTGTTCTCAATCCAGAAGAGAAGCAGCCAGACTTCAGTTTTAAAGCAAACCTTCTAGATGTAAATTGCTGCATTATTTAAGTTTATTGAACATCTAACACCAGGAAATGTGCAATTCATGAAATTTTCAGTGAAGATGTACAAATGAGACTTTCCGATGCATTTTTAAAATGTGAAATTATCAAAGTTTTATGCAGTGTCGACTTTGGCCATATACAGTAGAGTTAATTGAAAGTGCAGTTCTAGCTTTAAAAGAGTCCCCATGAAAGTGGCAATGTGTGTTTTATTGTCTCTCAGTCATTTGCAACTCAAAGGTTCTCAAGTTTATATTCAAAAAAGTGTTTCTTTTAACTGCCAGCCTGCACTGCAAGACACTATTGAATCTGAGAATCCAGGTAGATGCTTTGCTTCTTGCACTCATATCACCAGTTCTAGTTTCTGCAAGCTAAATAATGTGCCTAATTATCCAGATGCAACCCTTAAACTCCAGATTAGACCCCATAAGAAATTTGCTGTCATCATGGGAAGATCGAAGATGCTCTGTTTGGAGAACCCTCAGCTAAAAAACAACAAATGAGACAGAAACAAACTGCATTTCACAGTGCCAACAAAGAGCAGAAGGGTAAAGACTGTTCTCTTCTCACTCGGGAGAGGAGAACAGTCTTTAATGAAAAAGACACATGCATTACAACTCACTCCCCTTTTTCTTCCACTCCCAGAAACATACCAGTTAAGAATTTTCTTCTGCTCAGGGTAGAATAAGTACTACAAGAGAACAACTAAATCAAACAACACATCTTCAGCCACCAAGAGAGAGAATATAAGTCCAGCCCGAAGCCTCTGCTCCCTGAAATTGGATTAGGGACTCCACATTGGCTCTTACCTAAAAGAGAATAATAGCCCTTACATCTTGTGTTTGTTTGGTTTTTTGTTGGGTTTTGGGGTTTTTTTAGGTTGTTTGGTTGGTTTTTTGGGTTTTGTTTTTTTTTTCCCCTCCTTGTTTTTCTACACAAAAACCTCCTCACCAGGAAAAAAACAAAACAACCAACCAACCAACAAAGCTTCAAGAGGTGTTACACAACCTTCTACCATACAACAACAAATAAGGCTACAGACCAAAACATGAACTCTGATGCAGAATTCCCAATTTCTAACATGTCATGCCTTCTTGGAATGACCTTGGTGAAGGTAGGCATCCTAGAAGCTGTTTGGCTATTCTGCTTTGCTGCAAGCACATCTTTGGTCCCTTGTTTTGGTCATAAAGCTGCAGCAGCAGGAAGAAAAAAAAAAAAAAAAAAAGGATATTTAGTTGAAGTTTAATTCAGGGGGATGGGAGAAAAGACCCATGCCTCCCCCTTCCTTGCAGCTCTGGTGAGCCAACATCAGAAGCAACATGGAATTGGCCACACTGACTGGAGGCTGCAGGCCAGACATCACACTGCATTTTAGAAACGTAACAGAGCTGTCCGCCTCCAAATCTGCCAAGGGCAATATGCAGGGGTTTGGTCAGGAATTTGCAGGGCTCTGTTTTATGGCCACAGCACCATCCCCACTATTGCCTGCTGAAATACCTGCAAGGACTGTTTCCTGCTGCTACCTCTGCTCACAGAGCCAACAAGCACTTCCCAGCCATCCGCTGTGACAAGTGGGGGCTCCCCCCAGCTTGCCCTTCAGCACAGCAAGCCAAAGCACAGGGATGTGGAGTTCGCGCATCTTTGGCAGCATGAGTTTTTCTCCTGTGTCTGTGGCATGCTTGGACCTTTTTGCTCACCTCCTATCTAGCAACTAATGCAATCCCCACACTGAATACTTGAAGTCACAGAGCTCTAACTGTAACATGTATGGTGGGCTAAAAGTGTGATTTGGACATAAAAATGAGACCTCTCCAAAGCAGATCAAAGCCTGGGCTTTCTGAACTGTGAGATAACCAGATTCCAGATCCTCCTTTATTTTGGAGCAGAAACATAAACCTGAATGTCTTATCTTGCACTCTCAGAATCAGTCTCTGCTTCATTCAGAGGGCCATCTGTCCTTGTACCAGTTTTCATTGAATGTCCACATTTTCCTAAGTTTCTGGTTTAGTGTATTTGCTAACAAAAGTAGTTACTAAATAGTGTCAATCCACTTCTTTTCACTTTGTTCAAACATGTGAATAAAAAATAATAATAAAAAAAATAAATCACTTCTCGTTTGAGAAGAGTCTCCCTTCCTATGAAGGTTGTTGCTCAGTAATGCTGCTGTTAGATCTCTAGACCAGGAATTTTAGAGAATGGATGTCTAGGTTATTTTAGATTTTGGCTTTGAAATGCTTAGATTTTTCTTAAAAAAATGGAGCACATAGCAACACAGACACAAGTTTCCCACCAACCGCCTCTTCCTTATAGCGTTCTGGGTCTCTCTCTTCCTTTCAGAGTTACAGTTCATGCAACCCACTGAGCAACTCCACAGCTCTATCCTGTACAATCAGTTGCAGGAATCTGCTTCGGGGCCTCCTGCTGCTATGCCATTGCACCGATATCTAAATGAGGCAGCAGCACTGTGCTGTGACTCAACAGCTGGGTGCGAAGCGACAAATGTTCTGCCGGGGTTAGAATGAGATTAGCAAAATCCCACGGAACAATGATTAAAAGGTGCTGTAACGAATCCATTTGCTGCATGCAACAAACACAATTACTAGACAAATTATCTTTCTCTCACCCCACTCTTCTCTCTGCAGTGAGCCAGGACTGAGAACCCTCATCCTTTGGGCTCCAAACATACAGTCCAGCCTTTTTAATCAATACTGCCATTGATTAATGGTAGCAGCAGTAGCTCTCTATCTGCCTCCATGACTTTTGTCACTAGAGGGCACACAGACTGCCTAAATAACACCAACAGTATGTCCATTGGTCTTTGGGCCTGTGTTTCAAGTTCTCCATCTTCAGGAACATTCATTCTACCATCCAACAGCAATTCATCTCTGCCAATACAGATTCTCACCTTTGCAGTCTCCAATCTTCTCTCTTTCTTCATCCTTGACTGAATTTTTCCCCATCTCTCAGTTTTCCCATTCTGGCACAAATGCAGCCAACTAAATCTACCTAAAGCAAAGTGGAGATTTTGTATTCTTTCCAGACTTTAATATTTCATAAAAAGGATATTATAACATGAAAAAATCAGGATGTTCAGTGCAGAAAACTCAAGTCTGAAATATCCTGTGTCTCTGGTACAGGCCCAAAGCCCAACTGCTCTCACATTGCACCAAATCTGAACTAACAAGCTCTCCCACTCTGCTGGGTAGCATGGTGTAAAGACATCATTACCAACAGCCACCTTGCACATACCAGGGCTAGCCATGAATCCAAGCTATGAAGCTTTGATTTCTAACCAGAATCAGCTGTCCTGTTGCACTGCACTGCTGGGCTGGCTGTTGAGACCCTCAGACTGGCACATACTGGGAAAGGTCTGAAGTGCATACAATGCAAAAAGAGTGCCCCTTGCTTCCTGCACAGTAAACCAATTGCAATTCACATAGTTCTGTACCTGAGCTAAAAACCTATGATGAACTTCTCTGGGTCTGCAACTATGGCACAAATAGCCTTCAATCTGGATAATCCCTATTATGGATCCTGGCTTTTTCCCTCAAGCTGGAATACCTTTTACTTGTGCAAGTCCATGGTGCCAGCCAGCACAGCAACCACTACAAAACTCGCTGTCAGTCTGTTCTCTTCCCAGAAAAGTGTTAAACTGAGCAGCCAGCACCACCCATGGAGCTTTCACTATTCAATTCCTGTTGTAAAGGAGCTAAGAGCAAACCAGCTGGCTGATTCCCACCCACCACCAATCAGCTTGGTCATCTCCAATCAGCTTGTTCCACTTCTGCTTCCCTCATAGACCCACCTCCCTCCAGTTTAGTTCACAGATGGTCCTAGGAGGCCTTAACTCTTGTGACATGTCAGAAATGCTACAAGCTCAACCACACCAGCTTCTGAGCCTAAAAAACCTAGTCCACAATTTGATTACCATTTTGAAAATATACAAGATAAAGAGCAGAGGAGATATACCTGTGTATCATACATGGCAATGGCAAACCTGGCCAAGCCTAGTACAGCTTATAAGATAAAGTTACAGATATTGGGATTTCATCTTATTCACTGTCCAGCAGGCTGCCTTTTCCCCACCTATCAGTCAAATCTGAGCAAACACCCCACTCAAAGAAAAGAGGAAAAAAATTCTCTGAGTTAAGCAGTGGATAACCAGGATTTCATTTGTTAAAATAGACTTCCTCATGCGTCTGTCTTGCACCAATATCTGCGTCACAGCAGAAATAATACAAGGCAAGAAAGAAAAATGCTTTAAAGAATATGGTTCTTTGTCAGACTGGAAATATTACCTGTGATTCAGAAATTAATGACAGCATGAAAATCTATTAAGGCATCTAGACTGTCTCTCAAGGGACCTTTTCAAGCTTCTATTGCATGGATTATTCTCCAGGGCTCTGCCCAGCCAAACTTCAGATATCCCGAATGACAGCAATTCCACCACACTTCTTAACAAAGCTATTTCACCACCTAATCTCTTCCTTCCATTAAGTACTTTTCTCTCCTGCCATTTTTTTTCTCTTCATTTCTCCAAATTTTCTACCATGAGAGACATTTCTAGCTCTTAGTCCACACTAGACAATTCTTCCCGCCTTCCCAATATGCCTAGATCATTAGCATAGCTCCTCTTTAGTCATTTAGCCAAAACAGCTATATATTTAGCTCTCACAAGCATTCCTCATAAGTCAGTCCCTCCAGCCCCTTAATCATTCTCCTTGCAATCCTCTGAATTCCCTCTAATTTTGTTTACATCTTTCTGGAATTGAAGTGCCCGGAACCAAGCGCTGTAAACAACAACAGCTCGTTATCTGGCTAGACTATAATTCTGGTGATCACAGCACAGGCTCCACACATGCCATGCACACACAGACACATGCACATGCTCATTCTCTGGTTCAGACACAGCATGACTACGAGATGCGAGTCCCACAGGATGGACATTCCCTTTCTCCCCAGTGATGTGAGCTGGGTCTCTTTCAAGCAAATCCAGTTTCAAACAAAAATGGATGCAGATCTTCTGCAGAGTCTTTACAACTCTTGTTTAAAAAAACCCCAAAACACCAAACCCAAACAAACAACAACAACAAAACCAACAAAACAAACCAACAAACTTTTAATTTTGCTCCACCTTTTTCTCCAGTTTTACAGCTCCCAGTCTATCCAGGAATGGTCACAAGCCAAAGGAGACAAATGTTCTCATTATCCAGCACAAATACAATCCACAGCATAACCTAAAACCCTTCCACATAAAGCATGCTCCTCAGCTTGATGGGACTGGAATGAGTGACAGATTCCATTAAAAAAAAAAAAAAAAAAAAAAGGCCACTCTTGAGCCACTGAGGCAAACATGGCAGCAGTAGTTTCCCTGAGCCTTTTCCTTCAGGGAAACTCATGTAACCCTTGGTCAAGAGGACCAGGAGTACAACACGCTTTGGTAGCTGTATTGCAAACACTTTCCCAAAGGTGCATTAGCTGAAGAAGGTCAGACCTAACAGCCCAGGAAAATTAATAGGATAATATATCCCTTAAGATGCTCCTACAGCTGTCTGCAGATTCAAGACAGACCCCAGCTATTTGCTACACTCAGATTATATTTTCAATATTTTTCTTCACACCTATAAAGGCCACAATTTTCAGGACTTTTTTTTTTTGTTTTGTTTTAGATGATAGTTGAAACTTTGATGTAATTTTATGACAGAAGATAACAGATCACAGAAAAGCCTTTAAGCACTTGTGCCTTAATCTGTTCTTGAAACTCGAATTGGAATTTTTCCAACAAAACACCTTTTTTCCTTATTAGAAAAGTGTCAATGCAGTGAGGCAGAAACATTCTGCAAAACTTTCTGGTTTGCTTCAGAAAACTCCTGCTTAGCTTCAGGCAGGGTCCAGTAAAAAACCTGTCAAGGTTTCTGCCACCTCCCAGGACACTTTGGAGCCAAGGCATGAAAGAACGGTGATATTCCCCACAAGAAGGGTTCATCTAGATCAAGGTCCTCTTAAGTCTCCCCCTGTAACAATTTCAAAGCCTCTTCTCACATAGCATGTGTTGGCACTCTGAGGATCCCTCCCTAAGTGGTAAAGAAAGCAGGAGGTGCTTGAAGCCTCCTGTCTCCCCAGCACCTTTCACACCACCACTCCTCCTTCACAGCAGGACCAGCAACGCTTCAGCACCAAGGACAGCTCGAGATGTCTCCTTTGGCTTGTCGGGGTGAGGTTGGGTTGGTTTGAGCAGCAGGGGGAGGGAGAGAAAGAGGAAACTACAGGTTGACCAGGGGATGAGTAGAGTGCACAAGCTGGGATCTTGTGAGGTCCTTTGAAGCCTAAAGAAAAGCCTGCTGCTACAAAGCTTTACATCAAGACAGACAGAGCAAGGCCAGCCAGAATGGCCTTTTCTTCCTTTCCTTTAAGCACACAGCAGACCAGAAGAGCAGTAAGACTCTGCACTGCTGACCTTAGCTCTAGGTCCCTCTGGGGCAATGCCACAGCTCATTTACCTCATGCTACAGCCTAGCTTTTTTTTATTATTATTAGCAGCAGCCTAATATGTTGGAGCTCTATGATTGCTGGATAGTGCACAAACCAGTCACCAGCAGGCACCTTGGTCGTGTGGCAATGGAGGAGAGGTTCTGTACCCTCACTTTAGCTCTCACCATTTCCTACCTTCCCTCTCTTAGCAGGTCTAGACTACAGGCAGCTCTTACAACACTTTAGTTAGTATAATTCAGATTTTTTTTTTTTTTTTTTTCTTTGAATCATTGAGAAATTACTGGTAATAAAAGCCCTAATGCAACACAAAGCTATTCCAAACAAATAGATTCCTTCCCTCTACAGAAGATCTAGAAGAAGTGCAGAACATCTCACAGATGACCTGAAGTCAGGTCTATCTTTCTTTTACTCAGCTATCTAAATCCAAGACTTGATAAAAGTCCAGCTATGATGGACAGAATCCATGCTGTTGAGGTAGTTAAACCATCAAGGCTGTGTTAAGACAGGTACAGCCAAAGTGCAGACTTGCTGATTTGCTGGTTCATGTTGCATCCAGCCCAGAAATCCTTTGCTCATACAGTACCCAAGAATATAGCTATGTAAGAAAGGTTGGCTCAGTCAGGTTGTACTATTTTTGAATGTGTTGATCTAATTAAAAAAGTGCAGCTAGTGCATGTAAGAAAACCTCCTTTTATACTCTTGCAACTCTCTACACTGTATTTCATGCCCAGATGACTGAAGCATGACTAAGTTGACACCTTTCACTGAGGCTATCACAGAAAGATGAGGAGGGGTATCCAAGCCACAGTAACAGTTCTGTTTCACAGTAACAATCACGTGCCATGTCAAGATAGGATGTAAATCTACTATGAATAATGGTCACTCCAAAAGCATATGTAGGTACACAGATATTCCTATCAGTAATCCTGATGCATTCACTACTGAACTAACATTTCATAATATTTCTCTTGCACAAAATGCTACTCTTAACCAGACTTTTTTAACATGACAGAACCATCTTTACCAGATGACTTATGCATTTTCTGCCATGTGCCCCAATTCAAACACATGCATATATATATATGTATATTTATCTACCATCATCTTCTGTTTCATATGTGCTTCTTCCCAAAAGCCAAAGAAGAGATATTCAAAGGGCTCTGGTCATACCTTCATGCACAGATGACATATACAGGCATAAATAAAACTGAATGTTGTGACATAAGTGATCCCATTGTACAACAAAACAGCTTTATGAGGGAAAGAGTAGATACTCATACAAGCAGATGTACCCACAACAGCACAATTTCAAAAACATGTAGACAACAAAAACCCTACAGATGCCCCTTGAAATAACCCCTCCTTCCTGAAGGCAAACTTTCACCTGCAAACCCCTCCTTTGTCAGGCACGCAAGTGTAAATCCACATGGTGAGCTTCACTGACACCCACACAAGTGGAAATCAGGTAATGCAGTGCACTGGCTTCAAGGTTCTTGTTCAGAAAGACCTTGACTCGAACTCTTGATACAGCTTTGGGTCAGCTGCTGAGGACCAAGCAGAGCCAGGCGCCATGCAGGTGCAGCAGCCAAAGAGTATGCAGAAGAATATGAATAGTTATTGTCTTAACAGGTTGAAAAGATTAATTGGTTCCACCATCAGTGTAAGTGCAAAGGGGCATAGGGGAGAGGGCTGTGATTACACACTTATACTGCATACTCATATCCCCATGTCTGCGTGCTGATACACTATTGATTTCCTGGTTCGAAAGCTCCACAACCTTCCATTTGTCTCCTTCCTTGCTCCCTCCCTCATCCTGCTGCTCATGACCTGCCTGCCACATGTTCCCCCTCCTAACAGTCAAGAACATATCACCAGAAAAAGGAGAGGGCCACTCCCTTTGTGGGAGAGTTCTGCCAAACCTGAAAGAAATAAAGAAACCTGTGTTCATGAGGTCACACAGAGGGAGACCCTAGGGAAGGGAGCAGGTTTCAAAGACAAGCCATCTTCAACAGAGTTTCTTTGGGTTGCTTTATATAACCGAGGAACCACAAAAGTTCAGACTGAGTCCACAGCTTTGAGTATACTCATCCTCTGCTTTAAGCCAAAAATCTTTCCTCTGAAGCCACCTTTTTCTTTGAAAAAAAAACCCCAAACCAAAAACAAAACAACAACCAACCCACCGAACCAACCCCTCAAAACATCATAACACACCAAACTGCCTTAATTTTATATGTATATTCTTGCATTTCCCTCAAAGCCATCTCCTTCCAGAGATGCCATTCAACAAATGTTGAATTCCAAACAAGTGCCATTCATAGTCCTGTACCTCTACAACTGCAGCCATTGCAAAATCCTTTTCTATGCTTGTGGGTGACCAATAAGCAGGTCTCATGTAAAGGGTCCTTTTCACTCAGCGTGTAGCCATGCAGAAGTTTTTCCATGCACTTTAGGACAGCAGATATGGGCAGCAAGACACTTGACTGCGAGGTCCTGCAAGTCTTTGCCAGGGAAAACAGTCCTTTGGCTCAAAGAAATTAAAACAGCAGCCCCTGCTATTTTGTCCTTCCACGCAGGTGAGCAGGGCAATGCTGCCTCACTGGCAGGCAACCTGCTGGAGGGGGCTCACAGGGAAATGCCTCAGCTTCCAGAATATTCAGCATCAACTAAAGCATCACAGTGCAATGGCAGATCACAGAATCAAGCCTGGGTTTCTCTTTTTCTCCCACCCATTTTTGCAATAATCACAAATTCCCAGCATTTTTTCCTCCTTTCCATGCTTCCTGCAGGGATCTCTGCCCTTGCCTGACACCAGGAGAAGACCATGTCTCACATGCTCACCCACATACGCCCTTATCTACTCCTTCTCAGAGTGGGACAAGATGGCCTGAGCTGTGCTTGATATTTTTGATTTTATCCTGGGTAAAATGACAGCAGGAAGAGCACATTAGCTGTCAAAGCCATTGCTCATTGAGTCTGAACAGCACATAAGACTTTCTTTAGAGAAAGGGGGATACTGAAGAGGCAAAGATTCATGTTTCCTGTAGGAAATGCAGGCAACAAACCCATACGTTTTCCCAGCAGCACCCTGCAAGCAAAGGAGACAATCTTTGGCAAACCACATGCTACGTATTCAAAGGAGCATATGGAAGATTTTCCTCAGATTCTTCCAGGATGCCTTTGTCTGGTGCCAGTATGGATGCCACTCAGATTATTCAGCCCTTTAACAACCTTGGTCAGCCAACAACCTCAGCTGATCCTCTTCCACAAGAAAGCCCATCAGGTATTCACATTTGTCCAGAAAAGGAGGCTTCCCTTGCATTCCCTCTTAATCACCTTTTACCATCTCTTTTCACCTTACAGCATACAGGTCAGTAAGCAGTGCTACAGCTCTTCATCACCAGCACTGCCCCACCATCCTGCCCAGCCACACCAGCCTCTCCAGGTGACTGCACAGAAGAAGCAGCTGCTGCTGCAGGGCCTGCATCACATTTGGACTCGAGCGTTAACAGCCCTGCTTTAACCCATTCCTAAACAAATCACTCTTGCAGAGGGTAAACCTGTTGAGGGAAGGGGACAGTCCCCACCAGCAAGGCAAGGATCTTTGGCATACCCAAAAGCTTACAGGAGGCACAGCTGACATACTATAAGGATGTGAACTTCAAAGCACTGACTCTGCCATCAGCCTAGGATAACAGCAGCCATATTCCTCAACCTGACTGAAGGAGCACTATTACTTGCAGATAAAAAAAGAAGTAGCAGAGTAAGTCTTAAAGAACTTGTCTCCTCCTCAGACCACTAGCAAAGACATGGGTGCTTGCAGGCTGAAAAGGAGCACCCACAAACACAGGTACTAGGGTATTTGTTACAGGGATAGCAAAACTCTTGTGTGAGAGGAGTTCTCCCCGAGACTGAAAGTTGAAACAAATTTCTACTTACCATAATAAAGCGCTCTGAGTAGGTAGCTGAGTGCTGAGATTTATAACAGCTAGGGGAAATGGGTCCTAACTGGTGTGGTAATTATTGACTCAAATGGTCTGCAATCACTCGGATAGGACTAGAAAAAACACTTGGGATATCTTTTTAATGCTCCCTGTTTGCAGATAAAAAGCCTTCTGTGCATCTTCCCTGTCTTAAGCCTACAAGAAAAGTGTTTTGTTTTAGGTATTGAACCTCTTCATCATTTAAGGGAATGCAAGGCAGCTGAGTGAGTTGTTACCTCATCAATACAGTTCTGTCTGTGAAAGCTTCGCCTGCCTTATTCAACAGAGAGAGTTGAGAACAGATAGGTAAAAACGTATATTCAGGAGAGCAGGAAAAGTCTTTCTTTCCTCCAGTCAGCAATATCTAAATATTATCCAACTGCACCACAATCACCCCACGCTGTTACCCATAAGCTACAATGTCACCACTCACACACGCATACATTCCCGCTCCTCCCTCTGTTCTCCCCATCCATTACACACTATCAGCACAGAAACACTCAGGTACGCGCTTCCATCCTTATAGATTGCACAAACCTCGCGCATTAACAAACACATCATTTTTCACACCCGCATTGCCCAGTAACGTTATAAAACATGAGACCTTACAGATAACATTTGTACTGTGTACCAACCTAAAGCATTCTACTTCACTTACCCAAGAGCTTCTGTGATTTCTTTCATCAGACTCATTCCTCATTTATGAACACCCTTCAGCAGCTCAAAAAATGCATTATAAATAAACACTGCCAGTACTATGCAGAGCAGGTCTGCGTGTCCTTTCCTAAAGCATCTACTTCACTAAATTGGCTCTGGAGGTATATGTATCTATATAAATATATATATATACACATCTTTCTTTAATTATTTTTTAAAGCACAAAACCTCCTGCAATCAACCAATGAGGTGGAGTTGGAGAGGAGGTTCATTAAAACAAGCTGGGATATTTTAGTAAATTGGTGATTTTAAACAGCTGTTATTTTTCAAGGGAGTTTGTTTAGAAGAATTTTCAATGCAAAGTAATGCTGAAGAAAATGTTGTATAATTTGTCAAGGCATTCATTTTTCAAATAAAATGCTTGGGCAATGAAAATTACTTTTCATATTGACAACTAAGTTAGAGTAATAGTAGGTAAAAGTGAAAACATCAACACAAAATTCTTCTAAATTATCAAAATGGAATTTTTGATAGACCCAAATAATTTGCTTCTCCTCCCTGTCTCCACATACCCAATTTTTGATGGGATAAAAATAATAAATAAATTAAAAAAAAAATTCAGCTTTTGAGTCCAATTCAGGAATCTGATCTTTATCAGAAGCCACAAGGCATACTGTGCTAAAAGACAAACCCATTCGAGGGAAAAGCTGCAGCATGCCATTAGAAAAATCCCTCCCACAAGCAGTGCTGGGGTGTGCAGGTACTTTTATCCCTCCAGCCCCAACAGGGCAGGAATGCCGGTGCACTGTGCAGGAGAAACACCCGTCCCGCCTCCGAGCCACCTGCCTCTGAACGAGGACTGGGAGCGCAGTGGCAGGGAAATGCAAAAATCCTGAACCATGAAATTAAGGAAACAGTGATCAGAGGAAAAAAAAAGAAAAAGAAAGAAAACGAAAAAAAAAAAATCCTCTGTGCAGGACTCGGAGCCTTTAACCTATGGGAGAAGGAGCAAAGCCTGTCTCTGTGCCAAAGTCCCCGAGCCCAGGAAGGCAGGGACAGGCAACCCATTGCATACCCCTGGCGCTGGAGGAGGCAGCCTGCATTGGCCACTTGGCACTGCGGAGCCCATAGGTCTCCTGCCAGCTTCAGCTGCTTCCTCCCCTGCACCCCCATCGCCTGCTATTCAGCCTCAGCTCGGCCATGCCCAGCAGCGCTGGCATCGGTCCCCTTCACCCCCACGTTCGGTGGCTTTGAGAGAATAGTAAAAGACGAGGAGCTGCTTTTGTGTTCACCGGTACACCCCCAAGCGGACAGCGAGGAAAAGGGGGAGAGAAGGCCGGGCTAAGTTTTGGATAGCTTGCAGAGGTGCAAGCTCAGCTGGCTGGCTCTGGAGGGATGCGCTCAGAAAGCGCTTGGAAGCGGTCCGACTGGGGTCACTGCCTGTCACAGCCACTACTGCAGTTTCCTAGGGAAAGAGCTCCACAGAGTTGTGCTCGGTGGGGTTACAGAAGCTCTCAAGGTTCGTTACCCAGCTTTCAGTGAATAACAATTTATTTGAAATAAGTGCTTGGTGATTTGTTGTTTGGTTTTGGTTTTATTTTAAGGGCACAATACTTTCCCACTCCCTTTTCATACCTTTGAATATCTTCGAGTTTGCTTTTGAGGTACCCTGCTTCTCCCAAGCAGCCCCAATATTCCTGCTTCCTCATCCTCTCGCCTTCCAGACCAGAGAAAGGAAATTATTCCTGGCTATGAAACTAGATCCAGCAGTGGATGGGGTCTGGTTTATACTACATCTGAAGTTTGGGAACAGCAGAGAAAGCAGCTCAAGGTTTACACACATACAGACACACACACACCCTCTCCATCCCATTTTAGGATCAAAATCCAGAGAGGGCAACTGTGTTGCTTCTGCCTTCTCAGAGGGTACCTGATAAGATAGCCCTCGAAGGACCTTCCCTGATGCCTTCAAAATCAGAATAGATGTGGCTGATAAGACTGTGGCAATAGTAACTCACTAAAACAGAAGGCAAAAGCCTGTAAATGCCTGTAGCCTGGCATAAGCTACAGCTCTAAAAAGGGACTAAACCAGTTCCTGGGTGCTAGCATTGGGGTGCTCAGGTTGCAATTTGGGGAAGGCTTATGACTTGGAAACACCGCGGGGAGCAAGCACCATAGGCTACAGACTAGGAAACATGCATCAGAAACACAGGTGATGTTCAAAGTCGATGTGATTTGCTGGTGTCCTTCCTTCTTCCTTGACAGGTCTGTGCCTACTCCTTCAGAGCAGAGGGAAGTTCACATCAAACTATACAACTTCATTGCTGACATTAGTTACTTATGTTACACAAGTGCTGGTTCTCCTCTCACCCCATGTACATCCTATGTGCTGGAAAAAATCCTCCTCCCCTGTCAGAAATAGCTGCTTCACAGCGAGGAAGTCAGCCGGAAGGTGCTGGTGCTGGGTTCACAGCCAGAGAATGCAAGTTTGAGAGAAAATATGTGACAGTGAAGAGCATGTGTATGCAACCCAGAAACAGGAGACTGTATGAAAAGGAGCACTCAGTACATGTGAGACGGTGGTAAAAAAATGAGGGATTTCATAGTGAGTGCTTGAAGTAGTGACAGGTAACTGTAAGGCTGCAATAGAAAGCATGTGTGTGACAAGGAGCCTGTATGGGAATTGGCTTAGTAGATGGAAGTACATGCAAGACTGTGTGTAAAAGTAGGAGTTAAGGGGAAGTGAGGATGCTGTGACCAGGCATGTCTCCATGCATGCCAGTTGTGCACTAGTATGCACAAGAGTGAGGGAAAAGCCATGGATGTGATGAAGACAATCAGAGCAAAATACCTGCTAAGGGTGCAACTCACTGAATGCAAGAGCCTGAGGCAGAGCAGGCCAGCTAGAGTACATGTATGTTATTTATTTATATATTCACCTATGCGTGTGTATGTGTGCACCCATGCAGGCTTGCAAGCCTGGTGCAGCAGAATAGGCAAAGGATTTTGATATGCAAGCAACCAACACTAGTGTGCAGGATGGAGAGAACACAAGAAAGGCCTGAAGGAAGTAGAGGGGAGAGAGGAAGAGAGAACAAGAGCATGAGAGAGGCAGAGTGGCACTCCAGGAATTGCATGTGCTAGGAAGCTAGAACTGTATGTGCCAGAGTGAGTTTATTCATCTTCCCTCCTTTATTCATGAGTGAGTGTGTGTGTGTGAGAGAGAAAGACCTCTGGTGTGTATGAGTGAGTGTGGATCATGTACAAGCTGTGATTTAGAAGGCTATGATTATATGCACATGTATGGCATGTATTTATACATACAGCATAGGATGCATTAACCCTTAACTCCTGTTTACAGAAAGCATCTCAAAAACAGCTAGCATGCTTGTCATCACTTCAAACTAAATTTCATACTCACACTTGGCTCTTAAAGCACGAAACCCAGCTGGCAATTCTCCACTGAACAAAATTCCATACCCAACAAATTTTCCTCTCCTGTCTTTCCTCCATCACTCTCTTTTTTTTTTTATCCCTGGTGGAGGGGAAGGACATAGTGTTTTTGCAGACATAGGAGAAGCATAGAGGTTCCTCTAATCTCTCCCTCTCCAGGCAAAACCAGATTAAAAATAAAACAAGAAAAAAAAACAAGAAGAAAAAACAAAACAAAACAAAACAAAAAACCCAAAAAACAAACCAATAACGAACAACCACAAGAAACTTAACACTGTTTTCAAGAAGGTGAAGAATCCAGGAGCATCAGGACTTGTGGCCCAAAGTGCTGCGAAACTATGGCTACCAATGGAGGGGATACCCACCTTCACCTACCCCTCTTTTCCTTTGCAAATCTTACTGTGCCCCCCCAGCTCCCCCTCTGCAAAAGCATAAATACAGCAGCAAAGTCAGTCACATGCAGTGCCCTCTAACCATAGGATTCACCAGCAGCGATCTCTCCTTGGCTTATTTCCGGCGGGGGGGGAGGGGGGGAGAAGAGGGGGAAGGTTTGGAGTGGAAGAGGGGGGAGAGGAAGCTCCGGCTTCCTGCTCCATGTTTCAGGCCATCCTCGGTCCATCAGCTTCAATTCAAGCAGAGGGGTTTGAGGAGGTTACAAGAAAGAACTCATCACATACCTTGCAAGGAGAAGAGGGACAGGAAGAATCCCAGCACCCAGATACTGTGCAGCCAGTAGGTCCTCATGCTTCTCTCTCACTTGCTCCGCTTCCTCTGCCTTTTTCTCCGTCTCTTCGCTTCTCTCTCTCTCAATTTATCTTTTTTTTTTTTTTTTTCCTTCTTTCCTCTCAAAGAAAATGGGGTTCGTGTCTCCCTTCAGTTCCCCTGGGATCTGCTGTACCAGCTCTGACAATCCAGTCGCAGCGAAAGCTGACCTGCGGTGGCCAGATTCCCAAATAACCTCGCACTCTCCCCTTCAAGTGCTGGAGAAAGGGGGGCCAGGTTCGATGCTCGCCGTAGCCTGCTCTGGCTGTAAACACAGAGAATCTCTCTGTCTCTCTCCTGCAGCTCCAACTAAATGCGACTGTACTTAAACAAGCAATGCCTTATAGGACAGCGTTCAGAGCAGAAAAGATCCCACCTCTGCCACCTAGTGTTGCAAGCCAGCTCATTTATTTTATTTTTATATATAAATATATATCTATGTTATGCTATAGAAATATGGTTCTCTTATTCTTCTGCAAATGTATCTCTTGGATCACAGGTCTATGAACCACACTGGGGTGAGGAGTCCCTAAGGCTCTGGCTGAGGTGGGGAGGTTATCCAGTGAAGGAATATTCCTCATCGCCACAACATGAAACATAGCAGGGCAGGTTTGATTTCTCAGCAGAGTTCTGCTTGACAAATTCTGAAGCAAGGGTCTCTCTGATGCTGGTGTCACTGCTGGGCAGTACACAAGGACCAGAGGGAGATTCAGACGCACTGATTGTAATTACAGAGCTGCCAAGACCTCCAGGAAAAATAGCAAGCATCAGGCTGCATTAATCTTTGCTGGATCTCCTGTGACTTCTGTGCAATTTCAGAGGGACCAGAAGGAATCCTTCCGTGTAGGAAATCCATCTTGCAAAGCCACGGTTTGCTCACAGAAGGCTTCTCCCACTGCTCTTTCAAATACAGGTTCCTCCTACCATATGTAGTACAAACTTTTTTTTCCCCTGATTAGCCCCTGTAGCTCTATTGCCCCCTAAAATCATTGCCTCTGGTGTGAGGAACAGCAGTAATGAAGTGCTACTTAACATTCACACCGGGCTTTTCATCAGTCACTCTCCAGGCATTTCACAAAAGGGTGCCCTTTTGCAGCTGGGGACAAGGAGGCAGTGTGACTGCAACTTTTGAGAGGCCGGTCCCTGGGATGCAGTATCACCCCGGGGGGGGCTGCACATCCAGCCTAGTGGCCCCTCCTCGGGCCACAATGCTCCCTTCACTGTGGTCACCATGGCAGCTCATGAGGATGCCACTGCTGAAGGATACCAATCCCCAATTTACACATCACAGACGCAGGATACTGTGGTGTGTATAAACATTTAGGAAGGGTGTGTAGGGTTCTGATCACTAATGATGCTGCCCCAGAAGTATTTCTTATAGACTGCTGTAAAGCAAGCTGTTCTGTGAACAGAATGCACCAAGTCTGCCTCCCTGCAGGTTCTTTTACGCTGTCTCCAAAATCCCCTCTCGCCTTGCTGTAATGAAAGCCAGATCCCATCATATTCCCTGTGACGTCCTGTAGGAAAAAGAAACAGCATGCTGTGGCTAGCCCAGAAACACGTGCTTGTTTCCTAATGGACCAAAATGCACACTGCAATGCAACCTAAAACGCAGTCACCATTTGGCCTAGCTGGCTGCTGCCAGGTCCCACCTGTGTTATTCAGGCTTTTTCCCAACGGAGGGAGTAGGGGAATTACCTAATCACCAGTTTTTAAGAGATATACAGGAACAAGTTACTTTTCAGCCTTCCACCCTCTTGTAAATGTGGTTGAAATTGGTTATGCTGAAAAATTATTGGGAGGAGGAACATATGGACAAACAGATACACATGTACTATCAGCTAGGATTCATTCCCCAAGGAAATTAAACTAAAAATAATAGAGTGGGTTAAAGTCAAATGACTCCAGTCAACTGCAGGAGCATGCTTCTTTTCCATGGTTCCTGTTTTAAATGGTTTTCTTTCTCTGTTAATATATGTGTTAGGTTTGCATGGCAAGGGTTTGGTAGCAGTGGGCTATACCGGTGGCTTCTGTGAGAAGCTTCCCCTGTGTCTGATGGAGCCAATACCAGCCAGGTTCAAGACAGACCCACCTTGGCCAAGGCCAAGACAATCAGCAACAGTGGTAACCCTCTGTGATAATATATTTAAGGGGGAAAAGTTACTGTGCAGGAGCAATTGCAGCAGGAAAGAGAAGAGCGAGAATATGTGAGAGAAACAACTCTGCAGGCACCAAGACTAGGGGAGGAGGTGCTTCAGGTGCTGGAGCAGAGATTCTTCTGCAGCCCATGATGAAGAGCATGGTGAGGCAGGGTGTCTCTCTGCAGCCCAGTGGAGGTTAATGGTGGAGCAAATCTCCCCCTGCAGCCCATGGAGGACCCCATGCTGAAGCAGGAGGATGCATGAAGGAGGCTGTGATCCCATGGGAAGCTCACATTGGAACAGACACCTGGTAGGACCTGTGGACCCATGGAGAGAGGACCCCACAGCAAGCTTGCTGGCAGGACTTACTACCCCCAGGGAGAACTCATGCTGGAATAGGCTGTTCCTGAAATAATAGTCTGTTCTGGTCCCTGTGGAAGGGACCCAGACTAGAGCAGTTCATGAAGAACTGTAGCCTGTGCGAATAACTCACACTGGACAAGTTCATGGAGGACTGTCTCCCACAGAAGCAACCCCATGTGGGAGCAGAGGAAGAGTGTGAAGCATCCTCCCCCTGGGGAGAAAGGAGCAGCAGAACAATGTGTAATAAACTGACCACAGCCCCCATTCCCCATACCCCTGTGCTACTGGTGGGGAGAATTTGGGAGTAAGGTTGAGCTTGGGAAGAAGGGAGCTACTCCAGATGTGTTAGGAAATTAGTGTGCCAAAATCAAGTGGTGACACTCAGCTTGTAAGCATTGAATGAGAGGTAGCTTTTCATTTTTATTGCAGGAATCCTCACTGAGGTTTAGTGCAGTTTCAGGGACCAGCTTGGTCAGCACCCTTGTACCACACTAACTCTATACACTTCTTACTCTTATGACTGCCCAATGCTCGGCATCCCTCCTGTCATTCATCCTATACCTTCACGATCCATTACCTCAGTGCCCAACATTTACATCTGATATATAATATGGTATTATATGCATTCATACTATTTCACAAATCTTCTCCTCAGCTCCGTACATGGTACCAAAACTCATCTGCTATCTATTCAAACATCCCAGCCACCCACAGTCACATGCATAACCTCATCTCACCTGCCTTACACATAATCCTACAGGATTGCACAACCTTACCACTTTCATCAGATCATTATTCAACTATTCAAAGCCTACTTTACCTACAGACTTCCTCTCACAACCTTATGCATGGATCCTAGAATATACAGCGCTCAGATGCATGGCCATCTCACACTTTGGATATGGATATCCTGTGGCCTGTTGGGTCTTTGGAGTCTTTAAGAACTTACGTAATAAAAAGTGTATTGAAATAATAACAAATAACAATAAATAATAACATTAGAATTGGATCTCTGCTCCATAAATTGCATAGGGATAAAACTTCTGCGAGACGATGCTGAACGCAGTACTGTTCCGAGCCAGAATGGGCAGAGAGCAGAGGCAAAAGAACAAGCGCTCTCGCAGGTAGCAGCATCTCATGCTTTCCTGGAAGAGCCAGCATGACTGAAAGGAGAGACATCTATTTTTTACAACCTATTTGACATACTCCTAACCTTCAAAAACATGCAGGGCTGGATTTTGGCTCCTGTGCTCATGCTGAGTCATACCAGTGTGGTTACTTGGGACATTAGGCTACTAAATATGAGCAGGAGTATCAGATTCTGTGGGCAGAAATTCTCTGGGATTGGTCTCCAGCCAAAGGCGAGTCCACTTTTCATGTGGACAAATTCTTCAGCTACCTACATATTGTGAAGGTAAAAAGAGAAGCAAGAATTACACTCAACTCTCCCTAAACACCTCAAACATTAAAAAAACCCCAACAAAACAAAAGCAACCAGCCAAACCCCAAAACACAGGGTAGCTCTTGTTCTTCAGTCCTTTCTTTTTAAATTACTGCAGTTCCTCCATGCACCCCGGTTATTAAACCCCAGATGAACCACATAAATATCAGCTATTGAAGAGCACATATACAGTCCTGTATGGAACAAACAAACAAGCAAAAAGGTTGGAATCTGACAGAGCTCTGAATGATTGAAAGGTGACTACTTTTAATGCATAGTAAAAGTATTTCATTAAGGCTGAAAGAATGCATTTAGATGCACTGTGCATGGATGCTTGCCCATTTTTTAATAAATAAATGTGCTTTGTGCTATTAACTGTTTAAGTGCTCACACTCTCATTCCTATTTCATCTTGGCTTTAGTCACTTCACCCAATATCAATATTAACTTGATCGTGCAGCACACATAATATTTTCCCTTCCAAGTTTTTATACTGAACCTACCATAAAATACTTCTTAAGCAGACATGTTAAAGTTGATGGAGGAACTTTTAACTTTTCCATTACAGATTTTTTCAAATTACTGTTATTTAACTGTGCAAATGTCATGTTGCATTAGCAAAAGGCTTAGTGGCTTCTTTACTTTAATAGAAATAGTATTGAAAACACAGTTGGCCATGCAAATTTTGCAGGGTTTACATAAGAGAATGAGTGGTTCTGAAATTTAAAGCTGAGAGAGCTTGGTGAAATGAGCAGGAAACAGGAGCCATAGATTACCCAGGAGAGGTTTTGTCTAGATGTTTTAGTGTCCTGTCCTACATGTCTGTCTCTGACATATGTGTATTACTACTTGCTTTATTGAGTGTTGCATTTGTGGGTTTCATGGCATGTCTCTGGGACTAGTGCATCTGTGATAAATAGTGCATTTTAATGGGATTTAGGAGAGTGTTGTTGCATGTGCTGCATGTGATCTCGGGAAAGGGAGTGGAAGGAGATGTTCTCTCAGCAAGAAATACTCATTTGTCATGTGGTTCTATGAAACCTACCACTGTCCAAGGTCAAGGACTGCAGTGTCCAGAAATGTGAGTTCTCATAGAAGGGATGCACAGTGCATCAAGACCATGATAAATAGTCTCACACCTGATTAGAATCTTTTATGTACACTGAGAAAGCAGTATTCATGCTTCTCACTCACCTTCAGCCTGATATTCAAGAAAAGCCAACCCTCCTCAAGCCATACTTCCTACCTGCCCTTTCTTTTCTACCACTTCTTACCCTTTATCTATCTTCCCTCCTCAGCTTCTCCGCCCTCCACCCCCCATTCCACATCTTTTCCTCTCTACTATCTTGCTGTGAAACCCATAAAAGATACCAGAGTGTCTTTTTGAGTGTCTTCTTCAAGAGAATGATTTTCCACCAGGGTTTCTCCAAGCTGAAAGTAGCTTTTTTGAACAAATAAATGCCAGGCCAGCAACTGAGGAAGGTAGCATGTGGCTATATAGCAATTCCATAAGATAAAAATCCACAGAAATAGCCAGCCAATGAGATAGCAGCAACACTTGAGGAGTGGTGGAAGGAGGGAAAAGATGGAAAGAATCCTCATTTAGTCTCAACAGCCGTGTGATGACGCAGCAGGGACCAAACTGAGAACCCTTGGAGAGAAATGTGTTGTATGAACTGGTACAGCATAGTCTGCTAGCCATAGCAGACCCACACCTTCTACAAGATGGGTCACATAAAGGGTATCTCAAAAAGCATTTTCCAGCAGCATACACACACACATTGATGTTGTTGCATAATTAAAATATAAAATAAATAGCATAGCAGACGCTATCAGTATGTCTACTATGCTGTATCCATGGTGTCAACTCCTTCTCCAAGGGGAGCCTCACCCAGGCCATGTTGAGAAAGCCTGAAACACAGGCATGCAGAACGTAGTCTCTGGGGAAACGCATACAAAAAGTTCTGTAGAAAGGACCTCTGCTTTTTCAACATTTGCAAGATTTTCTTGGAAATCTGCAAGTGTGAATGACAACAAGAAAAATAAAATTGGCTAGCGCTCAAAAAAGAAAAAGACAGATAATTTTTTGAGTTGTCATGTTTTCTGTGGGAAAGGAGTCAGCTCTTTCAAGCTAGGGAAAAAAAAAAAAAAGTACCATAATTCTGATCAACTTTTATGAACAGCAGGGAACTCACAATCCAGAGGGAGACGTGTTTACACCACAACACCCTTGCCACATCCCGAATTAAATGGTCTCTGCAGAGGTACAAGCAACCCCTCAACACTACAGAGCACCTCTTAAGACAGTGGTTTTTGCAGCTTCCTAATCTTTAAATCTCCCCCCGAGCTTGGCAGCATAGACCTTTCTCACCTCGTCCTGTGGTTCAGGGCTTATTCTCCCAGGGAGCATTCTACCAAAGACATTTCCTTGAAATAGCACCCAAGTCCCCAGACACCCACCTTCCTCTGCACAGAAGCAGCCTTTTATCCCAGCTGTTGCTTTCCAGGTCTTTAGTTACAGCTGAGGGCCTTGTGCTTCCCTCCATTAACCCTGTGAGCCCACTGGGGAGGAGCTGCTACAGGCTGCAGCCCAGCTTCCTGACCCATGGTTCCAACAAGTCAAGCATCTTGCTCCCCAGGTGGTACTTGCACCTTTAGGCTAAGACTTGTTGTCTTTGCTATATATACTGTGGGTTGACTTTAGAGATAGGACTGCCATGTGCCTAGGCTCCCCTGTATGTGTCCTTTGTGCTTTAGCCAAAGCAGGAAAAAAGAATGTGGCCATTTGCCCACTATGCCTGGCTGACTGAGCTCCAGTCAATCTGCCTGACACAAGCAAGACCCTAACAAATGACTGCCGAGTCTGTACTTATCACCCGCATGAGATAGGGGTGGCAAAGAGATCATAGAATCATAGAATGGTAGAGGTTGGAAGGGACCTTTGAAGATCATCAAGTCCAACCCACTGCCAGAGCAGGATCACCCAGGGCAGGCCACATGGGATGGCATCCAGGTGGGTCTTGAAAGTCTCTAGAGAAGCAGACTCCACAACCTCTCTGGGCAGCCTGTTCCAGTGCTCTGTCACCCTCAAAGTAAAGAAGTTTTTCTTCATGTTGAGGTGGAACTTCCTGTGTTCCAGCTTGTGAACATTACCTCTTGTCCTATCACAGGGCACCACTGAAAAGAGACTGACCCCTTCTAATTGACACCCACCCTTCAGATATTTGTAAACATTAATAAGATCCCCTCTCAGTCTTCTCTTTTCCAGGCTAAACAGCCCCAGTTCTCTCAACCTTTCCTCATAAGAGAGATGTTCCAGTCCCCCAGTCAACTTCATTGCCCTCCACTGGACTCTCTCTAGTATTTCCCTGTCCCTCTTGAGCTGGGGAGACCAGAACTGAACACAATACTCCAGGTGTGGTGTCACTAGTGTAGAGTAGATGGGGGAGGAGAACCTCCCTCATCCTGCTGGACACACTCTTCTTTATGAACTCTAGAAGACCATTTGCCTTCTTGGCCAAAAGGCACATAGCTGTCCCGTGGATAACTTACTGTCCACCAGGATTCCAAGGTCCTTTTCCATGGAGCTCTTTCCAGCAGGTCTAGCCCTAACCTGTACTGGTGCGTGGTGTTGTTCCTCACCAGGTGTAGGACTCTACACTTGTTGAACTTCATTAGGATCCCCTTTGCCCAGCTCTCCAGTCTGTCCAAATCTTGCTGAATGGCAGCACAGCCTTACAGTGTGTCAGCCACTCCACCTGCTTTTGTTTCGTCAGCAAACTTACTGAGGGTACACTCTATCCCTTCAACTAGGTCACTGATGAAGATGTTGAATAAGACTGGACCCAGTACTGACCCCCAAGAAATGCCACTAGTTACAGGTCACCAGCTGGACTCTGCACCACTGATCATGACCCTCTGAGCTCTATTGTTTAGCCAGTTACTCTCAGTCACTATTGTTTAGCCAGTCAGTCTCACTGTTTGCAATGAGAGCTGACCTGCACAGGTGTGGACAGCCTGACATTTCCTGGACACAAACACAGAAAACCAGCAAGTTTTGGATGCCACAAACATTTTTTTATGCTGGGGTGTCCATACTGAGCAGTCTGGAAGGCAGACAGAGCTCAAGCTATGTAAGAGTCTCCTCCTGTCTTCTTGCAGTGGTTCACAACATCCTGAAATTATGAACTCCCAACCTCATGTTTTTCAGACCTAGTCTCTTACCCAAGGATGGATTGTAATGATTTTGGTTTTATTTTTGAAAGCTTGAACAAGCAAGGGTTTGGCTATTTAAGATACCTTGGACTGGGGGAGTGCTTTATGATTAGCAGAAGAAACAATTTGTGCCGTTTTTTAACAGTTCCAGTGCAGAAATTTCTGTGGATAAGAGTTGAAAGGCAAATGATGTAAGGCAAGATTTGTAGGAAGATACAGTGTCTTTTATTAAACTAAAGAATAAAGCTGGAGAAAAGAACAAAACAAAACAGACTTCCCAGGTATAAGGGCCTGCATCCCCAAATGTGTATCCAGACTTTTAACTGTATGTCAAATAATTGATAGCATTTCTCTCTACAAGTCTGCCCTCACTTACGTCTTTAGCCCATCCTAGCAACAAAATCACTGGATCTTGGAAGGAAAGTCAAGCCTATGGTGGTGAGGACAACATTACACAGAGGAGTAGAAAATACCCAAAGATGGTAGAATTGAGTTGGTCTTCATTTTGCCAAATTGCAGGTCCTGGAAAATGCAGCTTGGGTTGTAGGCCATGAAAGCACTTGGGTTTCAATACTGTGCAGACAGTAATCTTTCTGTAGACAGGGTTCCATGCATTTCTACGCACCACTGGAGATCTGCTCCCAAGGCCAATAAAAAGCCTTTGAATGATTCTCACCAAACTCAGTTGCTCCTGATCACTAAGGTGGCCCTTTCCCTCAGCTGCTCTGTATTGAGTGCACATGTACCTTCCCTTGATGCCATTTATCAGTTGTGCTGCACGGGTGGTACTGAGCCCTCACTGAGACCGAGGCCCATTGTGCTAGATGATTTCTCACAAAGATGGTGAGAAATTATACCAAGCCATTGACACCAAGTGCTAACACAGACAAACACTCAGCACACTCACCAGAGAAGATCCTACAGACTACCTCCTATTTTAAAAAAAGTGTCTGTCATGCAATTGCAGACTTCCACTTAATAAAAAACATGAGGTGGCAGCTTTAAGCTTGGCACTACTTGATTTCTGCTAGCCTTTGCAATGTTAATAGTTTCTGCCAGTAGCCTCTTTTCTCAAAGCAGGATTTCTCTCCTGTATCTATTTTATCAGGCAGAGGATGATCAGGAGGTTAAAAACCACATGATTAGCATTAATGACTATTATTATTTATACCCCTGTACAAGCTGCACAAGTACGGGAGAAGAGACAGTCCATTTCCCCAAAGAGCTCACAAATCTTATTTATGATAAGGAATCACAGACCATGTATCAATAGAAGGAGAGGAGAATAGGGAAGAAGCAGGACAATTGTATTAAACACAAACCTCCTCCACAGCTGGGCCCGCTTCCTCAGCCAGAAAATACGCATAGGGGGTTTTCTTTACAACACTTCTTTCCACCATACCAGAGGGTTCTGTGGTCTTTCTCTTTGTCCTCTCCTCAGCAACGTGTTAATCTATGGCCCAAAGCTCATGCCAATAAAACACAAGGGGCAGCATCCAGAATGACAAAAATAACAAGGTTTTGTACACTTCTGTCCACCTTGTAGATCAAGTGCCCACTGCATTACTATTTTACAAATGGAGAAACTGAGGTGTGTGATGGCGCAATAGCTTTCCCTAAGATCACCTACTTTTATCTTGAGAAAGAGACATAAAACTTGATGTTACTACCATATTTCTGGGCTCAAATGAGTATTACAACAGATTTGGAATCCCATAAGGTCTTAGAAATTGTGGAATGTAGATTCCAACTCCTTTCTGTGTCACAAACATCATGGGTTGATGTAGACACTAAGGGAACTTGGATCCAGTTTTATTTTCTCCTTGGTTAAAATGGGGAAAATAAAGCACACTGATGAGAGTATCCTGAAAAAGTGGTATCCTGAACCACTAAGTTGTTCATGGTGAGTAAGGTATTGGAAAGTATATAAAACCACATTTAACCTGTACAACTGTTCCCTCTCAGTGTAGAATGTCATTTCAATAAGTGCTCTGAAGAGGTTATGCCTTGCAAGTATCTTGTAAAACTGAGACTGCTGCATTGCATGCCCAGCAGATCTTGGGGCAAATGTAAAGGTGAACAATGACACCATGTCTGGCTGTGTGTGATCCTACCTCCACAACAGCCTCACATGTGAAATCAATGAAACAAAACATGGCATATTTTGGGGCTGTATGGGAAGCTAGTTGCTTGTACTTTGGCACTTAGAGTACAAAAAGCCGAAAGGACAATCCTTAAAACGAAGAGATTTGCTGTTAAATCTCTTCTGGTTGCCATGAAGCTGTCAGTGGTCACAATCATAAGAAAGTCATAGCAGAGATATTCATGGCTAGCTACCAAATTTATTCAATACTCTTAGGCTCTGTTTAGATAGACTGAAGTTACCCCAAGGTCGAACTTCTCTGTGGTGCAGACTGTAAGCTTATAAATGCAAGCTCAGGTGTTGACCAGGCACATATTTCAGAGTCCCCAGCACTCTGTTTGCCTGAACACGCTTGGTGAGTCACTGGGTCAACAAGCATGTTTATGCAGGCATCCAGTTGTCTCTCGGAATGGCAGCCACGGGGACAGGACGCAAATGTGGTACATGGTCTTTGGTCTCAAGACTAGTTTCATAGCAGTGCAGGATAGCTTCAGTTTAATTTGTGAATCTCTTCTGTTCCCAGAATGCTAGTTTCCCACTCCTAATAATAAGTGGGTTCTTTATCAGGCTATTGTCAGAAAAGTAGATCTGGAAATTGCATTCTGCTGGACTTTACTTCAGTATCAATTGAGCTTAGCTTGAATTAAAAAAGAGAAAAAAACTGCCAGAAACTGATTTAGAGACTCTTTTTGCTCCTTCCCTGATGCTTTTCTTTTGCCAAACAGAGCCTGTCTAAACTGGGGAGCCTGACTCTTCACACATAGTTCCTAGATAGAGTTATGCAGTTAGTGCACACCTCTGCAAATGAAAACTTGAATTGTTTTTCACAAAGAAGATCCAGACAGGACTGTAATCAATGTAACAGAGATTCTGATGGAGGTGCTAAGAACACAAGAACCTTATAAGGTTTCCTTGTCTCTCTGGAGCCTAGGTGGCACATGTAGACTTCGCAGCCCATCATCAGTATATGAGGGAAGCTGTGTCCTGGAATAGGCACTAATGTGTGTCTTGTGGCACCTCTGCTACACTACCAGGTACAGGTCAAGGGAAACTGATCCTCTAATGCTAGAAAAATAAAGATATTCATAAGATATGGTCAGCCTTTTTTCTGCCCTATGCACTGAGCAACTTGGTTTGTTTCTGTGTTCACAGGTGTCTTGGCAAATGCAGAACTACATCATCCCCTTATTCTGTGGCTTTCTACTTTACATTTTGCAGAAGTGTTGTCTGAAAATAGTCTTGAAGAGGAAAGCAGGGAAAAGAGGCCATCTGCAGCTTCAGTTGTCAAGCTGGTGAATACAGGGGCAGGGAAGGTGTAGATTTAGATGACAGCTGCCCAGAGAAGTGGCAGATTAGTGGGAAACTTGGTGATGAAAAATTGTACAATGGAAATAAATACATTAAAAAAAAAGAAAACAGGATGAAAGGAAAGAGATCTGAGTAACCAATCCCAGTGCTCTCTTACACTGGGCTTTACCTTGGGTCTCTAAGGTTGTTCTTCATATGGATTCTGAGCTTAGAGAGGACTTCCACATTTCCTTTCCTCTGCTTTCTTTCTAGGGGTTACAAGCTGAAACCTCCCTGACAGGTTTCCAGTGACATCTGCAGGGCTTTGATCCGGGATTTCCCCACGCTGCTCTGCCTGTCCTACCTGAATGAGTAGCTCCTCTGGTCCCACAGCTCTGCTAAGGCTAGTTGATGCCCACGCTTACAGCATTACCATGCTGGTGGCTCCCATCACATTGCATTCCCAGCATGCTAGATCCCCCATGAAAGTCAGTTTCACTTGCTTTGGGTGACAGAGAGCTCCCAGCTTATAGGTGACACTTTTCCTGCCTGAACTCTGTGAAACCGAGTGGCAAGAACAGGATTAGGCTTGTTCAACAATGCTGTCAGGAGCAAGCCCATGGCCTTGTACCCCAGCCACCAGTGATCTTGCTCTATGGGATGTGTTGATTAATTGTAGATGGTTACAGTCACTTGTAAGCTATCTATCACAGTCATCATTAGGTGTCATAAGGGACTTGTAAGAGCCCTGGTTAAGAAGGATCACTCCCATTTTTCTTCAGCTTTCATAATGCCCTAGTGCCAGCAAGGACTCATGGCTGGATTAACCTCTTACTTACTAAGGCTGAAATAAAGAGATGTCCTAGAAGACCTATGTACAGGGAAATAGCACAGCTTGTGCAAGTTTTTTGCTATAATCAGCAGCAGAATCCACATCAGCTAAGCCCCGGTAGCAAGCCAGCAAGAGCACTACAGATGCCTGCTCTCCCCATGAGTCAAAACCTCAAGATGAGGATAAAGTCATTGTGCCAGTAACCCAAAAATTGAATGAGCAACACAAGGACATTTGCACATCTGATTTCACACTCTTGGCTTTTGGATGCTGCCATTTGTGCATTACTGGCATGGGCTTTGGGCCATAGATTAATATGTTGCTGGAGTGGAGGACAAAGACAAACACACACATAACCCCACTGAGCTCTCTTGTAAACCCATCCATAGCTGGCTGTTCTAGGAGTCATGACTTCCAAGAGTCATAAAAGCTACAGTTTCTTAATAGGACAAGCAAAATCATTTTATCAGGTCAGCACTCCAAGTCCTAGGGCATGAGTGCTATTGCCTTCTTGGAATGGAAAAACGTACCTAAGGATCTGCCCAGAAAGATGCCAAGTGCTTTCTCTAGACATTTGCTGAATGGGTGCCTCCATCTGCCACTGAGACAGCTTGCAGCTGTTGAGCTTGCACCTGGAACTGTTTTGTTCTCCACAAAGGAAAGAAAATCAGAGCTGTTGGCTGAATTATCCTACTGTCCTTCATCTAAAAATGCTCTACATACTTAAATGGCCTCTGTGTCTTCAATGGGTGAAGGGTGAAGGATTTGAACTGATTCTTGAAATAAACAATCCTAACCATTCCTTGAGACTCTGCATCAAGTTCCTTCTGATGGACACCTGACTGATAGTGCCAGCGTTTGCAGTCACTTCCACAGGCATAAGAAATCTTCCTCCTATGAATAGGATATCTTCTAGAAGAGAAGGAATTCAGGGGTTGGCATCCATTGCAGTCCAGGAGCTTACAATTTATTCAACACGTTTACCTGACTTTTGCCTCAACTGTGGCAAACAACAATAATGAACAGATACCCGTCTTATCCAGAAATTGACTGAGAGGATGCTGTGCTGCAGTGCCTTGAGGAGAATAAAAAATAACTTATCATATCTTGGGGGGAGAGAGAGAGGTTTCTTCCCCCACCCCACCAAAAAAAAAAAAAAAAAAAAGTATATCTATGGAAATCTGTAAACCTCCATAAGATTTGGGGGGTTTGTAAGGTTCTATAAAACTAAGAAGTAAAAAGGAGGAAGGAATGAGAGAGGAGAAGATAAAGTAATTGCCTAATGTACACCTTTAATGAACTAAAACATACTCTCCCCACAAAGGGCTCATAAGGGAAAAAACATCATTCCTTATATACACCTTCCATCTAACACTGAATTATCTGTGCCAATTGGACCTGCAGCCTCACATGAGAGGATCTTATAAAGAGGAAAGGATATTGTAAGACTACTGTATGCAAACACACCCAATTAATTCAAGAGCATCATTGTTATTTCATTTATATAGCACCATAGGGGTATGCAATGCTTTACAGACGATTAGGGGCTATAAAAGTTAGAGAAAAGATGAAGTAGAATGCAAGGAGCTGGCAACCAACTGGAGTATGAGCCCTGACTAAAAGCTCTCACCATGGTGTTTATGGTTTGTTTGTTTGTTGTGGTTATTTCTTTTTTTGTTGTTTTAAGGTTCAAGGAGTGTTTTTGGCACCAATCCCTTTTTAAAGGGAGGGAGAGACTGTTTAACATGATTGTTGGGCCTGTTCCAAGGATGCAAAGTTAGAAAACATACTCGTTAAAACAGGTCTGAAGAAACAAAACATAAACATGCACAACAAAGAGCAGGGAGATAAATTTGAGATAAACTGTAAGCCATTTCCTGAGAGTTCAATGCTTCAGTAAAGCGGTGGGGTAAACAGAGACTGCATATGCCCAGAACTGACTGGCTGAGGCTCCAATTAGATGAGTGTTCTGCTTCTAGGTTGAGATAGACATGCATAAAGCACATCCTGTCACTTGTGTCCTGCATTTGCAGCTTAGGGATAGTCTTGGATTCTCAGCTGATATTTTAGCTGGCGTGAGAGCAGCAAAGACCAAGAAGCATCTTTCCACCAGCCAAAAAGCATGCAACTCTTGATTCCAAATAGAGATCTTATTAATAGGATCTAGACAGGCTTTTGTACTGCAGCACTAAAATATTTCAGGAACAGCTGGACCTTAAATCTACCCAGAAGCCATACAATGAGAATGTAGCTGCTTTTTCAAGAAACATGTACTTTTCCCATAGCAATATCTGACACCTGTGCTCTGTAAATGGCACTGAGCCAGGATTTTAAGGATGAGTTTTACTGTATCAGTTGTGACTTCAAAGTAGGTAGATCTTTGGGATTTTTTGTTATTTGTGGCGTTGTTTGGTTTCTGTTATTTGTTGGGGGGTTTGTGTGGGTTTGTTGTTTTGTTTGGTTTTGTTTTGGTTTGTTTTTTAAATAAGACCTGGGAAAGCTTTTCTGTTTGGTTTGTTTTGAACAGGAAAAGTCTTTGAAAAATCTGTTAATTTATTCTCTTCTCTCTAACATTTTCCACCTACCACTTTTATCAAAATGGTCACTGAGAAATTGTTTTTTAAAAGTACTAAAAGCCTTTTCTTTTCTTAACAAGGAAATGCTATATCAATAAGAATTTTCATTAAGAATCTTGACCAAAAACCTGTACTTCTTTTTCAGAAGGATGGAGAGGGGGAAACTGGTCCTTCTCCAACACTTCAAAACCACTTTGGCTTCTGAAGTTTGAGAATTCTGTGCTTAGCCCCTGCTTTTTCCATCACCTCTGGAGTAATTTCTGAGTTGATTTTTGCATTATTTCCCAAGAATGTATGGGGTTTTTTATTGCTATTGTCCAACAGCTACCACCAGTGATGATGAGTGATCTAGAGCTAAGAGACTCGTATTAGCACGTTTTACAAGATGGCCTCTAGACTGAAGCTGGTGGTGTTAAAAAAAAAAAGAAGAAAAAGAAAAGAAACATAATCCTACCAGTATCTCTGACCTTTGGGTAACTATCCTCTAAACCAGTTTTATTTATAGAAAATGATGCATGGATCATTGCTATCTTTCTACTGATATGCTAATGCCTGTTTAAACCTATTTTATACTACTACAGTTTATTCCTTGTTCCTGTACAATATAAAGTACATTTCTACTGATTTTGCTGCGTCTACTGTAAGCCAAGTTATACCGTGGTAACTATTCCAATGTATCGTGGGACAGATTGCTGGTTGAAGATACTGGTAAACCCATTAATTTCGTGGGGGAATACAAAGGAATTTAAAAATTGCTACATTTTTTGCTTAGAATGGTACTTTTGCATGTGCACGTGTGTTTGTGCTATTCAAATAATAAAAACTGGTCAGTAACTAACATCCTGCCTAACCTTTTCCCAGCCTTCCCTTAAACAATGCTACATGCATTGTTCAGCAGCCCACACAGCCAAATATACAGCTAAATCAGCTTTTTATTCTCTTGGATAAGATTCACCAATAGTACTGCTGAACACCACCCTCCACAGAGGCTGTACTCCTGGCTCACAGGACCAGCATCTCCAGCTGCCTCCAGATATACTGTCAGCAGCAGTCTCCTGCGAATCTCCACTCTTTTGAAGTGACCCTCATCACCTGGCAAATACCTGCTCCAGAAAATTAAGAGGTGGTAACTTAACTATGCCTAGTTTGGGCTACAAATATCTGCTTACTCTTCACAGCTTTGGCCCAAAGCACCGAATATATAATATTCCCCACTTAGTTCCTTATTCCTACAGCCCTGCTTTTAGGTGATGTGTGCAGTTCTTCAGCTGAGTCATGAAACTAACGTGGGACTTTCCTTCTGACATAGACAGACTGTATCTTTGCTGTTCTCCACAAAGAGTTTCTAGAAACTCTCTCCTGAGTTTCCTTGGAAACAGCTTATGATCAGCATAATGCTCCATGGCACTTGACCATTCATCTCTATGGTGGTTATAAAAATCCCATCAGAAAACGCCTTCGAGCTTTCTATCCCATTAAAAAAAAAGAATCCAGATACCAATTCTTTGATTCAATAGTAAAACAAACAATAAAATTCTTCATTAGACTAATTGGGCCTATACTATTGAAAAACATGATGGGCCTAAATCTGAACTCTAGTTCCAAATCCAGGAAGATGAGATCTGAGGCAATATCCATTGAGCCTGTGGGGCTTGTCTACTTGGTAATTGCTATCAATTATGAAAAAAGGGATTTTCAGCCTTTTTGGTTTTGTGGCACCTAGAAATTTCACACACACTTCACAGTGGAGGTGCGGACCCTAGTAGAAAACACCTAAGCTTCCTGAAATAAGTGTTTCTTAACAACTTTTCCTGGGCTCACTTGGATCCAGACAGTGCAGGTGAGAAAGTGTAGCAGTACTCTTCTATAGAGGAATTATGGGACAGCTCATGAATAAATGGGGTTCATTTCCCAGCTACAGCCCCTACTGTGATTAAGGCTATTTTTCTCTTCCTTAATAACTTGACTCAGGCATGGAGAAAATGTGTGCTTCAAAGCTATTAGACAAAACCATGACTCTTGGAAATAAGTGATTTTTTTTTTCCCCCCTCATCTTTTGTTTGTCATTAACAGTCTTCTCAGTAACCACCATTATGGCAGCAGTGGGCCACGTGACAGAAGGTAATGAAAATGAAGAGAAGAGGGTAAAGTTATTGCACTAGAACAAACTCTGTTATATTGCAGATTATATTACATGTGAAAGGCACATGACTGCATTGCCTAAGACTGGTGATGCTATGGGAGCCTTTCTCAGTCCTAAGCTGTTCATTAGCACGGAGAGATTTTGATTTAATAACTGTGATCAAAATCCCACTGAATACGCTGGTCATTATGTACCCAAACTGAAGATGTTCACCAAGGTTTATGGTCTTTGAGTAAATTTAAGTATTCATTAAAAGGACCGGCTAGTATATCAGTTACAGAAGGAAAGCATCCAAATAATACTGTTGTCTGAAAAAGCCCTGACCTTTCAGAAAGCAGTTGGTATTGCTGTGCTAGTGAAAATAGCAGCTAAAGATGTTAGGGAGAATCTGCGTGTTATACCTTAAGTAGTGACTATACTTAATGAGTAATAGGGTAAATCATTATAAGAGACCATATTCTGCTTGAAGGGCTCCTATAAACACAAGGGCAACATCAAAAGGTATTTGGACATCATGGCTTCATCTATTTGAATAAATAACACTGTCAGAAAACATTCACAGGCACTTGAACCTCATAACCTGCATTTTTCAATTGTTAGAGCAATTCCTGGCATGGTTTGGACCCAGCTCAAGCAGCATTCTCCTAAACAATTCTTGGGCGCAAGGTGGGAACTCACAGGGTCCGGGAACCATTCCTAGTTGGCAGTCTGGATATAGCTCCTGTTTTGGAGGTTAAGAAAGCTTAATACTATGGAAATTTGTTCCAGGCCAGCTGGATACAACATCAGAAAGAGGTCATGGCATATATAAAATCACTAGATATATAGTGAATGTTTGGCAAATTTCCTAGAGCTGGATTTGTAGAAGAATCATGGGAAACAAAGTGGAAAAGGAACTGAAGAGATAGTCATCTTTGGTCCACCTCCTGAGACAGGAACTCTTTTCATTGTATGGTTTTTATACTGTAGCAGCTGACATGACTAGTGGTGTCTAGTTGTGACTAGTGTTGTGACTAGTGGTGTCCCCCAAGGGTCAGTGGTGGGTCCAATACTGTTTAATATATTCATCAATGACCTGGACGAAGGGATAGATCGTACCCTCAGCAAGTTTGCTGATGATACAAAACTGGGAGGAGTGGACGACATTCCAGAAGGCTGTGCTGCCATCCAGCGTGACCTGGACAGCCTGGAGAGCTGGGCAGGGAGAAATTTAATGCAATTTAACAAGAGCAAGTTTAAAGTGCTGCATCTGGGGAAGAACAACCCCATGCATCAGTATAGGCTGGGGGCTGATCTGTTGGAAAGAAGCTCTGGGGAAAAAGACCTAGGGGTCCTGGTGGACAAGAGGATGACCATGAACCAACAATGCACCCTCGCGGCCAAGAAGGCCAATGGCATCCTGGGATGAATTAAGAAAAGTGTGGCCAGCAGGTCGAGAGAGGTTCTCCTCTCCCTCTACTCTATGCTGGTGAGGCCCCATCTGGAATACTGTGTCCAGTTCTGGGCACCCCAGTTCAAGAAGGACAGAGAGCTACTGGAGAGAGTCCAGTGCAGGGCCACCATGATTATTAA
>JAAGNO010011848.1:41797-69773 GCA_033439905.1 Ceryle rudis
GAATAAATAGATGTTAGGATGAAGGTTGGACTTGATGATCCTAGAGGTCCTTTCCAACCCTGATGATTCTATGATTCTATGACCTTTTCCTTCACTGGGGTACCTCATAAGAGAATCAGGGCTAAGGCAAAGTCACATCAGGACCCTGCAGCACTATGTCTGGAGGTCGGATCAGGTTGGTACAGGCAGAGGGAACACAGATCTGGGAATATGTTGAACTCACAAGATATTTTTAAGTGTCTCTGCGTGTTCATCCACAATTCCCTTTCTCAGTCCAGCTGGGAGGTCCAGACAGACACACAACAGCAGTGTGTCTTCCTGGACTCAATTATCTTTGAGTGTGTTTTTCAACCTAAATGATTGACTTCGTTATTCTACGCTGACTGTGGGTGCAAATGCCATATATGTAGGTGAATGTGAAAACTGAAAAAAACCCCCTAACTTTCTGCTCAAAAGTGAATAAGATTTCTCAGGGAATTAGCAGTTATTGTACTCCTGAAGAGCTGGTACTCTATCTTCCCTGAGCTGGGTTTCTAAGGAGCTCAGACAAACCTGTTTCATATGGAAGGAGTTCTCTCCATTGGTAGAAACAAGGAAGAGGGGGGAGGAGCATACACCAGTACACTGTTCTTCTCAGTATCTGGCTGCCATACAATACCCCAGCCTGTCCTTTCAATTTTTTCCTGCATTGTGTAAAGGTCCAATTGTCCTTCAATTACATTTTGGTTAGCTTCCTATAACAATACCCTTGTTTTGAGTAAAATTTAAAGAGGAGTGGAAAGTGTAAAAGAAAAAAAAAATTAAAGAGAAGGGAAGAGGTAAAGAGATTCTGACAAGAGATATGATTGATGCTGTGTGTGCTTTATCTTTCACAGCTTATGTAATATATACATGAGAAATATTTAGTTTGATAGTTAAAGAAACTAAATCCCTGTCGAGGATAAAATACATCAGGGACACAGAACAATTCTTCATCTGGTTTGGCTATCATTCACTTCGCAGCCTACTGGCTGTCTCCCAGGAGAATTCATAATAGATCAGAGGCAATGATGCTCTCTCCTCAGGTCCCCACCATTTCTACATTTCTACCTTCCTTCCTCATTTCCCCCTGCCCTCCTGCCACCACCATCCTCCCTGTCCCATCCTGCCAGCTCCCCTGCCCATGGCTGTTTAAAAGGAGTGTGTGAAAGCAACAGACCTCTGGAGAAAGCATGCAGCGTGGCTGCCAGGAATGGAGGTGAAAGAGAAGCTGGTCCACACGGAGAGCCCGAGGCATTGTGCCATCCTCCTGTGCAGCCCCTCGCAGCCTGTTTTACAGGGAGTGGCAGGAGGAATGGGAAAGGCAGAAACAGAAACTCTCTGGAGACTCAAGAAAATTCAGGGATTCAAAGCAAAGATGAGGCCAGAGCAATGCAAATGAAATCTCTGAGTGAATACTTTCCACCCAGCACTTCCCTTTCCTCCAAATCCTGTATTTTCCTTCTCCCTCTCAGTATCTCACCTCCTCATTGCTGCAGGGAGACACACAACTGCTTTTAGGATGATGATGAGCCAAGAGGCTCATCATCAAATTCCAAACCATTTGAGATTCTCTGCTACTAGGACAGAAGGTGTCCCACCACAGCCTCTTGTAAAAGCATGCACTCAAAACAAAGTCAGTATTAAAATTAATTATCACAGGTACGCCTGTACGGGTAGCATCCAATACGTCATTTCTTTAGTTCCTTAGAACTTGACCAGACTTGATTTGTAGGAGTGGATATCTACAGTGAACACTGTTGGGAATTTGTGGGTTGTTTTTGTTTGCACACCGCCCCCCCCCCACACATGCCCCTCATCAGTTCAGCTACTGTTCAAGAAATACAGTACGGAAACAGAAGAAAAGTTGATACCTTGCAGAGATACTATCTTCTTCTGGGAAATCTCTGTAGTCTTAAATGGGGAGCAAGAACATAAAATTTGGCAGGATAATGGGCTTTATACCAGAAATATGCCATTGATACAGTAAAGAAAAATACAGATATATTTACCATGGCAGAACCCTACAAAATGAAAATCCACAGGTTGCACACAAAGAACAATCTAGGGGCAATATACTTTGAAGGTTTTGCCTGCACTGAGACTGCTCAGAAGAAACACTGTTCTCCTTGGGTTCCTGCGAAACAGACAGGTCTAACTTCTCAGGAAAGAGCAGGGACATCTGTATACTGAATAATCAGCTGCTAGATCCAGGCGGCAGTAGGAGTGTCTCAAGAGATGAGACATGATTAATCAGTAGGTGGCAAAAGGCACCTTATGGGGACAGTTGCAAGAAAAGAGTCCAAGATCTAGAGTCAGGGAAGATGATTGGCTTGGATGTAGTGTTGCTGGGATATTGGGACTGTGAATCAGTGTGGAGGAAGTGTGAGAGACTAGAGGCTGAGTGGAGGAAAAACAGAAGATGAATAAATCATCAGAAGAGAGAAATAGAAACAGTTGGGCAAGTGAATTAGTACAATAAAAGGAGATGAGCATAAGGGGTAGAGGGAGCAAGATGTAATTAATTACCTATAATAACATGGGAAGAAGGGACTGCCCAGTCCAACACAGCAGCTTCTCAAAGACACAGAGCTAGCAAGTGGTCCAGGACGACATTGTCCTGAGATTGAGTTGGTTGTGCCCTATCCTTTTCACTAGCTGGACCAGAGCCTCCTTTCCAGTATCCAGTGATGTTTTTCATCCTTTCCTGGGGCACAAGGTCTGCTAGGAAAAGTTGAAGTGAACCATTCCAGTTGGCTTCATGATCCTCCAGGATGTGGAGAAATCCATCCCGTCTTTCCAAAACCTCAAGGCTGCTGCAAGAGCAGTATACAAAGACTGCAGTCTGGAGTTCACATTTCCTCATCCCTCTCCCAAGCACAAAGAGCACAAGAATTTAGGTGAGGTTTCCAAGCCAGGCCATTTTATTCAGGCATCTCTTTCCAACAGCAGTTTATTCTCACCCAGCTTGACACAAAGCTGTGGGGATTGTTTATTGTTAATGATAACTGCATCCTCCATCATCTAAGATCAAGCTCTTTATATGAATGGAAATACTTTATAATTACAAATCTAAGGAGAGGTAGGAAAACAAAACAAAACAACCCCCAAACTAAAACAAAACCAGACACAAACAAACAACAAAACAAACAAACAAACAAAAACCCAACCAACCAAAACCAACAAAAACCCCCAAACCAACCAACCAAACAAAAAAACCCACCACCACCAACAGCAACAACAACAAAAAGAAGGAAAATCCCACAACCTCAGAGTTGCAACTGTCTTTGTCAAGAAATAGAACCCAGAATGTATTCAAAGCTCTACATGTCTATCAAAGTCTAATAAACCAGCAGGAAATGGGAAGTCCCCTGACAGCTCATCATTTGTATACATCACCAGGAAAAGTGGGGCCTTACCCTGAGAAGATAATCTCTGTAGCTGGTCACCTGAGTTTCGGGCATCCACAGGTAAAATCTATAATGCAGCCCTAACTGAATCATCTCTAAGGGAAGGTTTTCCATTAGTGCTTTGCAGGAAATGTAGCAAACAGTTTCACTGAAATGCACCTCTTAAACACATTTACATAAGTAAGCTTTCACTTACAAAAAAGCAGCCTTGGTCAATCCACTGGGGTTTTCCCATCACCCCCTAAATTTAACAGCATATGTTTGAAGGGCAGTAGAATAAGCAGCTTCTTCCCTAATTGCTCCTCTGATGTGACTTTATGCCCTGGGTGGTTGTATGAGGTGCGGTTTCTCCTGTTCAGGTTCAGGGAACTTGAGGCTAGCCTATGGGCCAGCTTTCCTGAAGAGGTTCATTACACCAACTCCTACTACATTATTTATCATTTGTTTGCTCAGCTCTTTTAATTGCTTTCTTACTAGCATTACACTCCCTGCAGTCTTCACAGTGAGGCATACACTTCTTCACCTCCACTACCAGTAGTGCCAAGCTCTGCCCTTTGGACACCCACTATGTGCATTCCCTCCTGGAGGTGAAGGCGGCGTTTTGGGGCAGGGATAAGCAGATCTAAATGCAATGGGAAGAGGGTACATAGCATCAGCTGATCAGTTGATTGATCAGTCTGTCCATCAGCTCACTTATTCTTTTTGGGTGCTCATCTTTGCTGATCCCACTAATCCACCCTCCCCCAGCTGCCTCATAAGCATCATCATCATCCCCTTTCTGAATTAAACAGGTCCAGCCATAGGCAAGAATTAGTGTGTAACAGTCAGTGTTTAAGACCCCATGTTCTATAAGCCATCAGCATCTATCACTTGGCTTATCACTAGATGTCAGCTCTTAAAATGGCAATTATGAGGAAAAGCAATTTTAAGTCATTATCATAGGCTTTCTAAAATGCATTTGTTTCCTTCCAGCCCCCGTCCTTCTTCTCTCAAGGTGTATGCAATTGAATTTATTGGGACTGCCTGTCTTAATCAGCAGGAAGAAATAACACCTGTAAAATGCTCTGCCTTCTCACTACTCCTCAAATGATTGTTCCAGTGCACTTTTCTATTTCCTACTTCTTTTATTTATTTATATTTATATATATATATTTATTTTTTTTTAATAATGAAACATGCTGGCAGGTTTGAGAGGGTACAGATCTTTTGCTAGTGTTCCTCTGGTCTGACTGGGCTCCACTGTGCCTCAGCAGCAGAGCTGCTCCTAAACTGTGCCACTGAAAAGTGCATACCACACTGCAGTGCAGTCACTATATATAGTCTGTAAAGAGCTTTTGGAAACCATGAGGAAAAGAGCTATCTGATGTACAGTAAATTATTAATTGTTATTAGTTACTATCTTGACAGGTTTCTGTTGTTCAGCTATCCTCCAATTTGGGGGATGGAGTGGCTTTTCTGCCTTCTTCATTCTTGCTTCTCCCTTTTTTCTCCTTGCTCCTAGCCCACTTTGGGACCAGCTATATCTGCATCTCTTTGCCCCTTACTAACTGTGGACAGACTGGATCTTAGTCTTCCTCCAGTTTCCTCATGCACACAGTGATGGAAACAACAGTGCATCTCAGAGAGCTCCACACCCCAACAGGCACTGCTATAATCTGGATTCTGCCTTCATATCTAAAGAAGGATTTCACACAGCCCATCCCCTTGTGCTAAAGCTTATGTCTGATAACAGCATAGTAGTCTGGGTCATTTACTGGCAGCATTCAATCTCTTCTTGCATTTATTTTATGCCTGGAAAAGCATACATTCCTTTACAGGGTTTGAGCTCATATGCCTCATGTTAGAAGCAGCCCTACATGAGCCTGCTACATGTATGCCAGCTTTATCTGACGTGGGAGGGCTTGGTACAGGGAGCACAGATATGGCACAGGTGAGAGGTAGCTGGGAGGCAGTGCAGCATCTGCCAGGACTGAGCAGAGTGCAGCTCAAGGCCACCCATCCTCTCTGCTTGGATAATGAGCCTCTGGCAGCCTTTCACCTGTTTGTGAGGTTACAGCTCTAAAACATACTTACCATTGAAACTCTCTGAGAGAAAGCCAGGAGAATACATCCCTTTCCTCAGCTCTGACAGGCATGTGACATGCAAAACAAACCACTATTAAGGGAAGGCGTGAAGCAATTGTGAGGTTAAAGCTGACACTGTGTGGCTGCAGGGTAACTCTAGCCACAACTCCGTGCTGAGTTGTTCTATATACAGCCTCATGAGCCCGTGCCCTGAGTCTCTCCAGCCCCCAAATGTACATGAAAATAGTCAGAACTCATTTGCCCTTGTTCCCAAAACAACAAGCAAAGCCTTCAAAACCTCCATGCAGAACCAGTGGAGGAAAAATATTAATTTTGAGTTTAACATAAAAACCTCAAAAGATCACACAAGAGAAGTGTAGTATAGTGCAAGGTTCTATAAGTGATGGGCTTGGAGTCACAAGTCTTTCAGGCAACAAAGAGAGAAGAGGGAGATTTTTCAGGCGGAGGCGTCATACAGGCTACCTTGAGCATAAACAGCGGCTTCATCTAGCACATGCCTCAGATCACTGTGTCTATTTGCTTGTCTCATCGTTTGAAAAAGACACACTATTCAATTTACAGGGAAGCAGGAGGCCTCCTGCCTTCACCACACTATGAAAAATATACCCCATTGTCAGCCATGAGTGCAGCTGTACTACTGTGAATATGATTTACCTGCCAGGGTTGATGAAGACAAACCAGCTCTGGTGCCATTTCAGAAGCCAGAATAAAAACCTGCCTGGGTGAGTCCTGGGGAGGTACAACAATCTCTACCATGCATACTTTTACATGCAACTACACCCACAGCAGCTGTGCATGCAGAAGCACTGGAGTGTATGAAGGAGGTGTCCGTGCATGTGAGAGAGTGTATGAAAAACTTTTTCCTTGTCAGCTGTTGGATATAAAGCACTTAACACAGGTAGGGTTTAGAAAAGCATTTCTAGACAGATGACCCAATTTGAACAGTTAATTCCAAACTTCCTCAAGTCAAGAACAAATAATTGGAAATACCTTCACCTAACACTGGAATCATGAGGATTATTTGCAAGATAGGGGAGCATTCCTCATTGTAGAGAAAGGGATGGGAAGAGAACTGCAAAGGCAGAAGACTAGCATTTTTACAACCTTGTTTCAGAAAAACTATGGGGATACTTCTTGTTCTATTCTAGAGAAAATAACCTGTCCCCAGAGTGTGAGTGCATACTCCTTGGTTCTGCAAAGAGTGCACCAGAGTGTAAAGACAGATATTCAGAAGTAGAAATGAAATAGATTATTTTTTTTTAAGTAGCAAACTTAAACTGTTGTGAAAGGTTAGAATGATTTAGAACACCCAGTCTGAGCGGCCACGCTTGGCTGTTCTCTGAGTACGTGTGAGGTGACTCTGCACACAGGACTCTTGCAGTGGACAGAAAAATTGTGCTACTTGCAGCCTCTTTCATTTCCCTGCTATTTTTATGAGGGGCATGCAAGAGAAAGTTACCTGCTTGCCATATGTGGACATGGCACAGATCAGTTTATGCTTCCATGTCACAGTAAAAGGAAGTGCAACATGGACAGAATAGCTGCTCCCCTATCTTCTGTGAGAGATGTCAGTCATACAGCCTGCTCTTCTTGCTTAATGTTCTGAAAATAGTTTGTGACCAGATTAATGCTTTCTAAATCTGTTGGTACATAGAATGGCTTGTGTTGGAAGAAACCTTCAAAGATCATCTAGCTCCTCGCCTGTCAATACCCTCTTATAGGGCTACACATATGCAGCTACCTATAATACAACACTATGGTAGCCTCTATGGGCTTTGTCAATTGAATTATATTATTATTATCAAGCTGTGGGTGTGTGCCTTTCCTCCGTTGGACAGACTCTGTGATATCACTATCAGCAACATCTAATTGGTTACCAGCATTCCATTATCTCCATGAAGTAGCTGTCACAAAGGTGACATTATAGTGTCAACACAACTGACTGGCTGGCATTGTGAAAAGTAGCTGTCTGGCATATAGTCTGCTTTAGTAGGAGATAAACTAAATTGCAGAAGATCATCTTCTTCAGCACCATTCTACACACAGATCACAGAGATAGGAAGAAGGTACACAGTCCCTCTAATTTCAGAATCACCAGAGTAAGCGAGGAAAGCTCAGACAGCCTTTAGCCAGCCAGGAGATATCTTCTATACCTCCACTAAAGACATTCTTTTTTATCCTTTTGCGTCAGCTACCAAACTTGGAGAAACAGAGGGATTATTAAGAACATGAGAGGTAGTGATAGTGTTATCATGAGTGAATGGACAAAACAGCATTGTCATGACAAACTGGACTACAACTAATGACTCAATCCTTCATTGGTTTGTTGGCCCAGAAAAGTCCACGAGGCAGGAAAAATGTAATGGTAATGGCACATACACAACGTCACAGTTGCATTAGATAGGTTCAGGTTGCCACTATATGTGTTCTACAACAGAAAATAAGGCCTTTCCTAAAAAGACAGAATTATTGTGAGGGCTATTTAGATGAGACAGAAGACTGACAATCCAGTCACATGACTGTCTCTGCAGAGCAGGGTGTACTGAGATAATCACTGAGCTCAGGCTAGGCTTGATAGTTTCAAGAAGCACAAAGCCAAGGATCAGTTAAGGAAAGCAGGACTCACACTGGTCCTCCTTCTTGGAGTAACACCAGTATATGCCTGGTTACTCCAATCAGAGACCATTTGAGACTATTTTGGTAATGTTATTCAAGTTGACAGGTATTAATGACCATCAAAAAAAGTCTAACCAGACACAAAAAGAAAGCTTCAGCTGAAGCTGTCATCAGGAGATTTAGGAGCATGTTAGCATTCAAACTAGTTCTGTTGCTATTGAGAAAAGGAGCAAGGGAACATCAAACAACTAAAATGCAACAGAAAATAGACTTTTGAAAGAATATAACCTTCATTGACTATTTGCTAAGCAAAGGTGAGTTGATAGTGAGCTGCAAGATGGAAAATGAACAAGAGCTTCATGAAAAGACTTTCCAGGAATTGTAGTTACAGTTCATCATGTTGTTTTCACCATAGTCAACACCACTTGTTAGGATTGTTGAAAAATCCTTACATTCCAATTATCATTACTGTTGAAAACTCTTTCATTGTCAGTGCTGCCCTGACTACAAAAGAATAACAATGGTAACATCTTTCATCATCTTCTGGTTCATGCTATCTGAATGCAAGTGCATTGTGATTTGAGGAACAGATGATTAGCAAAAATGTAGTCCCTTAACCAAAACCTATTCTTGCTTGTCAGTCTAAGCATCAGGGACATTCAGGTGGCTGAATAAGGAGCTGAATCCTGCTTGTGGAGTAATAACATTTGAAAGAGGTAAAGGAGAAAGGCAACACCTCATCCACTACTGTAAGAGACAGCAGACCCCAGGCAGGTCCACAGTTTGGCTGCACCTCCCATTTGGAGACAAAATCCCAATAGAAAAGTGAAGCTGAAATTTATAAAAAATAGCATACTTAGATCCTAATGCTTCTTATTACTGACTTCTCCCTTATGACCTCTGCAAAAGCAGCAAGAAAAATCTTCTGTACTCATCAGGTAACATGGAGAACTTACACATTTGATGAATCAGAACATTCAAGGTAGAACAGTGAATTTCCATTCACATCTCAGTTTTTAATTGTCTAAATTTCTCAATAAACATCTTTTCTTCCTGAAATTCAGCATGTCTAGATCACTTGTCAGAGGAAAATGCATCTGGAGGAAAATTATATGTCATTTGGAAAACATTTTTAAGAAATAGAAGTTTTGTAAAAGTAACAAAGTAAATATATATATTATTCTACTTTCTTCAAAATCTTCACAAAACAGAAGAAAACAAGTTATCTGTAAACTCCACATTTGTATTATTCCTTGTTTTCTCTTCAGGAAGATGTATATGCAAGATTCATTACTGGAAGAACAGCAAGGCCCTTTCTACATTAAGAAAACTTGGTCTGTATTGATGTAATTACATTGGTGCCAACTTCCGTAATGTAGGCAGTGCTTCAGTTGATCTTGGAAAACATGGAATCTCTCCAACAGGTTTACAGACTTGCTGGAGGTCACCTGGAGTATATAACCTCGGAAAACTTGAATCCTTATGCTAGTTATTCAATGTAGCAGGAATGTTAACTCACCTTCTATTTTTCTTGTGCTTGTCAGGCAGTATTCTAGGACTATAGATGGAGGTGAAGAATTTGCTGCTCCATTCCTAGGCAATAGCTACCTACTGTGGCATCTTTTCTTCAGTCCTGTGCTTGAAGTCTAGAGGGAGGGCAGAGATAAAGGAAGAATTGAGAGAATTGATGGTGGCTTCTCAAAGTTCCCCATCAATGTCAGATTCAAACCATTTGGTGTCATTAGAAGTGGAGCAGTCTGTTGTCATTTTTCTCCTGTTTATATTGCCCCTGCAACCAGGCAAAATAAAGAAAGTGAAATTACAGCTCTAGAGGGCTTCTCTTCTCTCCTTTTTTGTGCTTCTGTCATCCTGTTTGACTGTTCTTCTTAGCTGCTCAGGAACTGTCACCTCGTGTAACATCCGGGGGGTCTCTGGCAATCCAAAGCGACAAAAAATAATATAGTGGAAAAAAAATCACCCAAGAGGCTGATGAAAGAAGTGGTGAAGCCAACAGAAAAACAACAAAAGGGAAGCAGTGGGGCTGGATTGGTTGCAGTTGATGTTTGTGTGCCCTGGAAATATCAGTAATGATGAAGAAGAGGCAATAAATTGCTTTGAAGCCCTCTATGATCCTTTCCTTATTTTCTGTCACCCTGGAGATGAACTGTGTGCATTGGAAGTTTCTTTCTCTCTCTCCCTTCTTCCTGGGATTTAACAGACGTAATAACCTTTGTACTTTTTATTGTGCACTCAGGAAATAAAATTCCACTCAGTTAAGCCACACTGTGAGTGGCAATGCAGCTGTCAGCTCGGGTGGACTTAGAATACAGCATCTCAGAAAATCCAAATCAGGCAGCCTCTACACTCCACCATGAGCTGAGGAACTGCTCCACTGTCCTTTACCTGCCTTGGATCCTACCTGCTCATCAAACAGTATCCTGCAGCTACCTAAAGTAGTCATAAAAAAACCAAAAAAACCCAGATCCCGTATCTCCCACTGTCAGGTTTAGAGGGAATGACTTACCTCCTTAGCTTGGAGAAATGGTCACACTTTTGCATCTGTGAATACACAGCTTTACCGGAGCACCTAGAGTCCCAAAGGAGAGATGAGGGGTCAATCGCATTAGTTTCCTACTGCGTATTAAAGCATTTTTAACCTTGAATAGATGGCTGAGAATCACAGAGGAAGGTGCTCTGTTTTGGAAAGGGATTTCTGGGCTGATCAATAAGGTGCCCATAATTCTGTGGCTCTAGCACTAAAAAAAGCATTGTAAAATACAGAAATGTCAGTTATAGGGCATCTTAACCACACATGAACTAAAGTTTTGAGCCTGTGTAGAGAGGAATTTGTGTGAAGATTAAAAATAAAAAAAGGCATGGAGTTCACTGGAGAAGAGCTTTCATCATTCACTGTGTGGCCAATGGTAGAGGAGCTCTTATGTCTTCACCATAGATCCTTCCAGGTGACCAGTTAATGGGCATATCAGAAATGCCAGAAAGACAGGTCTCCTGCCTCCTAAGGTATGCCATCCTATGGCCCTGCCACATGAGAGGAATGTGTGAACAGTCTTGCAATGTTTCAGTCTGACTCTGAGAACCTGGAATTACTCTCACTTGGAAACTCTTTCAGGGAGCCATTCACTGGGCCCCTTGTGTGTGCACAGGGCCTTACTTTGAACCTTGTACCTCCACCACAGAGGAAGTTGAGCTCACTGGCTTAAGAGACGTGCACCATTTAAGCATTCCTGAATTAGTGGTCATTTTTCTGTTGGTTAGATTGAGCGCCGGTACAGTGTGAGAGAAGTATTGTTCCTGGGCAGTTTCAGCCTGACCATAAATCTTGTGTCACACATCAAGTCAAACTGGTAATAAATCTCTTAAAGCTTGTAAGACGTGATGCCAGACCCAGCCCCTGGAAAAGGAAGTACAATTCCATTGACTGCCAACACCTGTTTGCATGAGATTTTATCTCCTTCCTTCTCACTGTCCCCAATACCAATGTGTTGTCTGCTTTAACTGTCTCTGAAGTAAATGTTGCTCTGAAAAGAGAACAGCAGACTAGAGAGAGACAGAAAATTCTATTTCCATACTATTTTCCTAGATTGCCAAAAATTCTCATTCTACATTGTGTGTAGTACAGCTGGAGACAAGGCAGGCTCAGGACAAAGCCACAGTCTTGGAATAGTTCTGTTTGGAAGAGACCTTTAAGATCATCAAGTCCAACCATTAACCCCGCACTGGCAGGTCACCACTAAATCATATCCCTAAGCACCACATCAACATATCTTTTAAATACTTCCAGGGACGATGACTCCAGCACTTCCCTAGGCAGCCTGTTCCACTGTTTTACAACCCTTTCTGTGAAGATTTTTTTTTTTCCTAATATCTAATCTATGCTGTTGGTCTTCTTGGCTACCTGGGCACACTGCTGGCTCATATTCAGCCAGCTGTTGACCAACAATTCCAGGTCCTTTTCCACTGGGCAGCTTTCCAGTCACTCCACTCCAAGCCTGTAGCTTTGTCTAGGGTTGTTGTGACCCAAACACAGGACCTGGCACTTGGCCTTGTTGAATCTCATACCACTGGCCTCAGCCCATCGATCTAGCCTGTTCAGGTCCCTCTGCAGAGCCTCCCTAGCTTCAAGAAGATCAACACACCCTCCTAACTTGGTGTTACCTGCAAACTTGCTGTGGGTGGCCTCGATCCATTCACCCAGATAACTGATAAAGATACTAAAGAGAACTGTCCCCAGTACCAAGCCGTGGGGAACACCACTTGTGACTGGCTGCTAACTGGACTTAACTCCATTCACTATCACACTCTGGGCCCAGCCATCCAGACAATTTTTCATCCAGCAAAGCATATGCACCATCCAAGCCATGAGCAGACAGTTGCTTCAGGAAAAAGCTGTGGGAAATGGTGTAAAAGGCTTTACTAATGTTCAGATAAACAACACTCACAGCCTTTCCCTCATTCACTGAGAGGGTCACCTTGTCATAGAAGGAGATCAGGTTAGTCAAGCAAGACATGCCTTTCATAAACACATGCTGACTGTTCCTGATCACCTGGTTGTCCTGTATGTGCTTTGTAGATGGGCATCACATTTGCTAACCTCCAGTCAACTGAAACATCCTCAGTTAGCCATGATTTCTGATAAATGATAGAAAGTGACCTGGTGAGCACTTTTGCCATCTCCCTCAGTACTCTCAAGTGGATCCCATCTGGTCCCATAAACCTGTGTGTGTCTAAGTGGTGTAGTAAATATCTGCATAAATATTCTCTTTAATCCTTTCTGCCAACACCTCTGAGGTCAAATTCCCTGACTGCCTAGTTTGTCTTAGAGCATCCATGGCACATGGTGAGAGTGGCCCCATCAACGCACCAAAAAGAAATAATGCAGTACTCCCAGACCTGTAAGCACCACTGGAGTTCTTCTGGAAGAGTGAGGATGGTCCCTGTCACAGGTTATTTCCCTCTATAGGAACCCAATTTTGTAAGAACATATACCAAGTAGCTACGGATGGTCTACATTGTCACATTGACACTACATCTCCCTTCACTGCTCTCTCATGTACACTGTCCATCAAAACCTCTGGACAGCGTAAGGCATTCAGATACAGTCAGTAGGGTGCTGATGGAGTAAAGCTGAGCAGACGATCTCAGCAAGCTTCATGGCTTTTACACATTCTGGTGAACCCTTCAGTCACAGAGCTGCAAAAGCCAACCAGGGAAGACATCTTAGTATAAATTCCCCAGCAGGCATATGTGAGACTGCTTAGCTTCTGAGTCAGTCAGCAATGAGTCATTGCCCACCAGAGGGAAAAAAAAAATCAAGACCAAAGTTGTTTTTCAAAAACAAGAAAGAATGATTCAAGCATAACAAATATGTAAGCTTTTGGCTGGATTGAGGAGGTTGTAGTTCTTGTTCCTGTATTTCCCATGTCCCACATACCAGGTGAGTGCTCCAGTAGGCTTCCACAATCACCTTTGTCCCCGCTGGAAAACTATTGTCATAGCTAATACAAAGTGTAATAACCCCTTCAGGGAAGACTAAGAAGGAGCTTCAGCTGAGGAAAAAACCCAAACCACCTGAGAAAAGCCAAGGTTGTTGTGAAAAGAAGCAGAATGGGGGCTTTTATGTGACTTCCAGCTTCCTTGGTTAAACCCTTGACCACCACACCAGTGCCACTGTTTGGTACTCAGGTCCAGCTGTTCTCTTTCAATAAGAATTCCCAGTTGAGATCAAAACTCCTTCCAAACATGTTACATTTAAAACCAATCAATTCATTCTTGTATTTCAACAAACTGAAAATCTCTGACACAAAACTGTCAGAAAATTCCCCATTGAGTTTCTGTGAAAGACTCTTCAAGAAACAGCATCGGTACAAATATTGTAAATACCAAGTATCCAGGCTACAGGTCAGCAAGAGTTAGATATAAAAGAGTCTGACCTTGTTTCTCAGTCTCCATATGCCATACTCACTCACTGTGGAAGCATTCAAACAAGCCAACAGTTGTTCCTTTTCATTTAATCTTTTTGCCAAATAATAAATCTTTCAGACAGCCTTACTGGAATTATTCATACACACAAACGATCAACTACTGGAATATGTTTCTTTACCAGTTGTTGCTCTCTTTCATATTCCCTGGTTTCAGGCACTCCTTTGTAGCATCCTCTCTGACAGCATGGGAAGGCAAAATCAGCTTTTTAACTTCAGATGAGGGCATAAAGTTTTTTTGATACACACAAGAGAGAAGAAAATTGTTTACTGTTCTGTGGAATTATATAGAAGTAATAGCTTTTTTTCTTTTTTTCTTTTTTTTTAAATTTAATTTAATTTTATTTTATTTAAAGTCAAATACTTTGGCAAACACTTAGTTATGGTATGGACAAAAGAAATCACTGAGCTGATGGGAGGGCCAATAAGACCAGAAGAGTGCTGGGGACTATGGAGGGACAGGACAATCTGCAGAAGCACACCAGAAGAAAAGCATCTAGAGCATGGTCCAGGTAGCAGGGCAAAAACTGAGTATTTTCATCTGTTGATATATTTGAATTGAATTCTTATGAAAACTTTCATAACATGCTTCACAACTAAAAGAAAACAAAAAAGAAAGATTAAGGAGTTGAAAAGTATGTGAAAGTTTTGAAGAGGAAAACCTTTCTTCATCTTGAAACTGATCTGACTAAGAAATTACTTTCTTCTACACAGTGTCTTTCACTGCAGCTCCCAGAATCTCAAAGAAGGGCAGCCAAGTTATGATGACTGGCAAAGGCCATTATTTAAGCTTGACTGTTAAAACAGAAAACAGAGATTAAGGACAGCTGAGTTTTCAGATAGGTTTGTAGCAAATGAGGTTGCTATAAGCATAAACAGCACTGACATCCAACCATATTTAACTGAAGAAGCAGAGAGACATCTGTGCTTCTAAAGGCATGATAAAATATAAGTGGAAAGCATTCCAAAAGACATAAAGACCTTTTTCTGCCTTTAACTAGTCCCAAAAGGTATTTATCCAACTTGGGGTTTTTTGAGAAGACTTCAAAGAAGAAATTCAATACCATTCTTGGGCAATCTATTTTAGTGCTTAACTATTCTTACTGCTAGAAAGTTATTCCTAATGTGTAACCTAGATCTTCTTGCTGCAATTTAAGCCTATCACTTCTCATTCTTTCCTTGGTAGATGTGGATTTCAGTCTTATCTCCACAGATACCAAATGTCTAACAGAAAATTCAGCTTCCCTTACTGTCAGTCACTGACCTTAATTACAAGATGATTTCAACTCTCACAACTCTTATTTGTATATACACCATGTATATTTATGGCACATGCCAAAGACGGCTGCTTGGAATGGATGGCTGTGAGGATTTTGTCGTGGTAGAGAAAACAAATTGCCATTGCTGGTATTATAGCTCAAGAAACATTTTTCACACAGCCTCATAAGTATTCCATACGCACACACATATATATACAGTTTTCCCATTAGGAGCAGTGTTGTTTACATACCCTGACATTTCCAAGGGCCACCTAATGCTACCACAAGTGTACTCAGTCCATATCTGTATGCAACCACCCAAGTGCATGCACAGACACAAAGGCTTATGGATTTGAGGCACAGACTTGCAGATGGTATAAATCAGTGTTGGTCCTACTCAGCCTCACTCCCATTCAAGTTGGCCATAAGGTATGAACAGACAAGTATGTAGATCTCCACATCTACACAGCCATATGGGCTTGTATACCCAGGTGGGTGTGCATTGCATACCTTCCTGGCCTGATAGATGCTGCAGTACAGCTGTCAGCCTGGCCACACGAAGCACAAACTTGAGCACCAGCGAATTCCCATCAGTAGAAAGCTCCAGCTCAGGCACTAGAAGAAAGACTGTGAGCAGCACAGTGCAGTACAGCAGGGCCCCGTTGAACCAATTAGGGTTAACACATTTCTGGTTAATGAGAGGTGCCGGTCATGATTGTAAATTAATATTTTCCAGTGGCTACCCATGCACTCAAGTGTCAGTATTGATCAAACTTACCTCTGCCCAGTTAATGCTGATGGATTCAACAGCAACATACGCCTGCTCATCTGTTACCCAATTAAGATAAGCTCTCAACTCATCCTAATAGCTGTATTTATTGTCATCAGGAGTATTGATGTATCTCTGTGCTAACTGCAAGCCAACATACATATGTGAGTACATGCAAAGGATGTGGTGTTGCTCTGGGAATTGTCCCAGGCTCAAACCACAGTGAGAAAGCACTTTGTTAGCCATCATGTTCTTTTGTGCAGCGAGGAGGTATTTTCTATGGGGAAAGGGAAATTAAAGGATGCTCCTCTTCTCTAGGCTTACTTGGACAGATTCACCCCCCGCCTCCACCTCCTGCATCAGAGAATAAGCAGCACAGCAAGCTCCACAAATAAACTGCTTGGATCTTTAAAGTCTAAAGCAAATGGAAGCCTCCTGTTGCACAGGGAGTCCAGCATGCGAGAAATGCTGGGCATGTAAGGAAAATGCCTATGGGAGGAACCAAATAAGGATTAATGAGCATCTTTTTATATGGTTCTCTAAATTTCTAGCCTGACTGTCTGAAGCAGAAGCTGCTGGGTAGCTAATGGGCCTTGGGTAAGGGATACGACAGCAGCTGTCTGTACAAAGCAAACAAACAAACAAACAAAAAATGGTGGGAAAATTTAACATTTTCCTTGCAGTGTAAGGAGTTCATTCCTGAAAAGCCCATACACAATTTAGCCAACCCAAGAGGCACTTGCCCCTTCCTGGAAACACAGACCCCTGCCCCTATCAAATAAGCTATTCAGCAGAGCAAGAGATAAGGACCCATTTACTCATAAAAAGGTCATTCTAAGCTAAAACAGAAGTGAGAGCTCAGAGGAGGCCAGTTCATCTCTGCAGTCAAAGTGCAGCCCTGACAATCCCAGCCAAAGCACCCATCCTGTGCAGCCAAGATTGCCTGCTGTGGTATATAAAGCTGAATTAGAAAAGAGAGTTGCAAATGTGACTCCTAACATTCAAGAAGTTAGAAAGCAGTTAGCACAGGTCTTTTAGTGTGTGAAACTGACCTCTGTGCTTACTCATTAAGGATGTCTTCTCCCTGTCATCTGAGCGCAAACGAGATAGCACCATCTGACTTATGCAGAGGCTGAGTTTGGTCCCAGGGAACCAGCTGGAATCTCAAGTCATCAGTAAAAACCTATCTGGTGGTTTTCGTGAGTGGTAGCCTCAATCAGTCTTCCAACTTGACAGTCTTCCAACTTCCAACTAAAGCAATTTAAGGTCCTGGAAGCACCTTATTAAGCCACAGTTAATGGCAGCTCACACCGAGTGACAAAAGTTTGAATGGGATCTGGCAAATTCACCCTTTTAACCCACTGGAGGTGGAACTTACAAGCCTGCTGCCACAGTGATGGCAGAACTCATGCTGCTGCTGCTTCTGTCCAATCTGTCCTTTAGATAAGTGAAGGACACCTATCTCCAGGGCTCTCCACTTAGTACTTTTCACCATTCACTAAATTAAAAAGTGAGCAATTGACAGCATGCCTTATTAAATGACGCTTCTCCCTTCTTCCCTGTACCACCATGGCCATGTTTTAACAGCCACAGACACTTTGCTGGTGTCTTTTTAATTTGATTTAACTAAAAAAATAACACACAAAGCCATTTGGCCTTGTGCCACTCAATGTACTGCTATAGAGTAGACATGAGTTATAGGATAATATTTCACACCCTGTTGTGTCTTATTACTTAACTAATAACAATATTTACCCAGGGTTTTCCCCGAGCAACTCAGACAGGTTTAAAAGAAATCTTGATTAAAGAATGACAGCCAAAGTATTGGATGTTAAGTATAAATAAGAGTAATGCGAAGACAGTGGAAGAGTTTACTGTTGTATCCTGGTAGTTTGCAGTAAATCAGTATAATATGAAAGTTCTTCCTTTACCAGGCCTCCCCACTTGCCAGCTCTCTCACTGCAGCCTACCTAGAGAGCTGCCAGGCTTCTTACTTGTACAAGTGCAGCTATTATGGGCTGCAGCTGGAACACACACTGGTAGAATTTGCTTGCCAGAGTCTGAATCTTTTACCCTAAGCCCTTAACCACCATATCTAAGAGAATAAATCACCTTTTCTGGGGCTATCCACCAAGAAATACAGATATAGCAAACTACTGTATCACAGTCTTCATCTTCCACAAATTCCGACACTCTCAATAGTTTGAAACTACAAAAAGATTTTTACTGATATGAAAAAAAGCACCTCTCAATGTATTATCTGTGGAACTCGCTGCTGAGGCAGACAAAGCCAAGGACCAAGTAAATTACAAGGGTATTAGATGTTCCCAGTAAAAGCACCCCCGTTCAAGTTAGAAAGGATATGACATTTTTACTCGTTCACATAACTCTTTCACCAGTCAAGCAGCAACTGTCTCTTTGGTAGATTATTCCATGTTCTTGCACCTTGCAATTTCTGCTGAAATAGTCGGTGCCCTCTGTTCAAGGCAGGATACAGAGCTATCAAAGTCCCTGTCTCACTTCCTTTGTTAGTTCTCCAGCTGACTAAGGCATTTAAACTACACATCCATTCAGCTAAGGAAGGCACTGCAGATTCATTCCAACCTAACTGCATTTAGAATACTCATCAAATACAGTAAATACAAGGACTCCTGTCAAAAGCAAAGAAGAAAAAAATACATTCAAATTTATGTTCAAGTTGTTATTTGCCTGACTGCCTCATAGATTACCTGTCCACTGGAAGAGAGGAAAAACCCTCATGATTCTCTTCAGCTTCTTGTTTTCCCAGGGAGACCTCACAAGTTTACCAACCTCTGACATGATTCTTCTGCAAGAGTAGCAAAAAACACAGCCCTAGTAGGGATGTAGGCAAGCCAGGGCTGAGCATTCTAATGCCATTTCTGTAGAATTACTTAAGCTGATAAATGAGCAAAATCCTGCAATTGTTGCTCATGCAAAACAACATTCCAAGATGCTGAAAATTTTGAATGAAGAAAGACTTTAGGATTTGGTCCAAGAGTAGTAATTTTGGAGCAGACACATTAAGGAACATGAGGCTCTCCCAACAAGGGGGTTTGATATAGGATGCTCTTATGGTCCAGTCTCACATCATACCATCAACAATCTGACACTGGCTGCATTCCTGAGAGAAGGCCTGCAGCAGGCAGTGGCTGAGAAACAGAAGTGAAATGGCTGAACATTGACATCTTTGTTCAGGCTTGCAGAATTGTCTTTTCATTCTTCAGTATTTCAGGATCCCCAGGTCTTGTTTCCACATTAGAAAACTGTGTATGAAACACTTGTTCCTTTTCAAGGTAGTAGCTTTACACTGCAGGAGAGCCTATGGGTGAGTATTTGAGCAGTATTTGCAGGCCCTGTTGATATATCTGTCTTCAAATGGGATCCAGCTAGGGAAGGTGGCAGCAGGACAAGGTTAGGGAGACACCATGATCCTCCTTTGCCTCCTCATCAACAGGGGAAGGATCCCCATGAGCCAAGCAGAGTCATGTGGAAGTGATACTGATGAGTAACAAAGGAAGCAAGAAATTAAACTCAAAATCTTACTGAGAATATTTAGTCCCAGCTAATGAAGCAGTTTCTATTCTTCCTTTATACTGGTATCACCTGCACTTGCAGTGAAGTTTCACCACACACTTCATCTCCTCCCCACCTCACCTCGCATGTAAGTACACCCAGTCGCATTCAGTCCAGCTTTCCTACTTTCGGCTTTGTACTTCATCAGGTCCTACCCAGCCTCTTCCCAGTTCTCTTTTCCCCTCACAAGCACCTATACTTCTCATATACAGGTTTCCAATTCTAACAACCTTTCCAGTGCTGGTTGGGAATGGTGTGGGCTCATTATTAACGCTGCCAGCTGTTTCATCACCCAGGCTCTCAACATGCCAAACTAGAAAGGCCTTTGTTCTCCACACACCCCTCCAAGCTGACTGATGGGGTGGCTTATCACCCAAAAGCAGCAGCTTTTGTCCTGGCAGCTTATTTCTACATGCCAATCCTGCTGTGCTCACAAAAAAGACCCCAAAAAACAACAACCACCCTTCCCCTCCTTCTCTGGTCCCCTACTAGTTGTCTTTTATCTCTTTCCTAAGGGAGGGGATGGAATTGTACCATCCCTTTTGGCTCAGCTGCTTCTGCTGAGCATTTTCTGTCCCTCTGCTGCAGATAGAACTTGTAAAGGATAAGAGATCACCTCCTTATGACTTAACTTACAGATCAGGGGCTAAAACCACTGCTGAAAGGGATAATCATGGCAGATACTACCAGTTTTCATGAGGAAATTAGGATTCTGTTTTAAAAACAAAAAAATGCAGGATGATTGAAGTCTCCCACATCACGGGGCATGTGCATAATAGATCTAAAGCATTAACAGTAGCTAGTGTAAATGGGTTCAGGACTTGTCCATTAGAGTAAAAACAACCAAACTGATCAGACTCAGACAAGGAGCAACACCAGCTGCTGGTCTTTGGAGTTATTGGACAGGCCTCAACAGACAGAATAGCAGGCAGCAAAAAAAAATATGCCCCAAACTACAGTTCCCATGAACCCCTGTAGTGTCTCAGGCTGCTGTTGTGAAAATTGTGTTTTGACCTTTTATTCCACTACAGAACAGAGACACATCTGAAACAGGGAGAGGTAATCTCCATTTTCTCTTAGCCCAAGAATTTAGCCTGTGAAGGCTGGAAGGATCATGTCTCCCTTTCATCTATTTTTTTTTTTTTTTTAAAGCATAGCTCTTATTTTGGAAGCACTTGCCTTCCACTCCTGAGTGATCTTCCACTTCTCCTGTTAACAGGCATGTGTCCAGACTTCTTACTTTCTCTGCTGCTGGATGTCTTTAACAAACTCACTCTACTCCAGTGCACATCAGCTTCAACATGTGGTATGAGTGGGGGAAGGATGATAAGCATCCTGGGAAAAAAAATAAAAAGAAGAAACCTCTAGGTAAAAGACCTAGAGAAAAGACAGATCCTTAATACCAGAGAATCATTTTGCAACATACTGCTCTCCTCTGAAGGCCCAGTGCATGAGCTGCATTTGGAAAGGCTGCTGCTGAGGTAGTGGAGATCCCTGAAACACAGAGGACTCAGAGGGAGAGAAATGAGAGACTAATCTGTTACAAATTCATTTACAACTTCTGTATAGAAAAACATGACTCCCTGAATAACACTCTTTTACAGCCTCCTACTTTCTCCCACCCATTCACTTATTCTTCCATTTTTTTTAATGTATAATGAATTTCAGCATCATTTCTCAACCACTCAAATTCTACATCCTTCTTTGTGGTAGCCTAACTCACTTCTAACTTCACTTGTCTGGCTTTGCTCACCTTGGCAGGATGACTGGTGTACTTGTGCTTGCTTTCACACAACAAACCCCATTTTCTTACCATCTTTCCTTCCTATCTTCTGTGGCCTGCATTCTGTAAAGATCCCTATTTCATAACAACTGTGTTTCCTGTGCCTGAGGCACAGCACCTCCCAGACATCACAACACCTTTGTGTTGTGCTGCTGCCCTGTCCCCAGTGGAAGAATCTGTAAATCCTAACCCTATCTGTATTGCCATTTTTGTTTTAAGACATGTTCTTGGGAGTCCTGCAAGTAAGGTCTTCCAGTTCCAGTAAGGGCAATGTCCATCCTTGCATACAGGCCAGTCAGACATTTCTAGTAAGAAAAGTAGTGATGTCAGGTTCTGGAATTGGTGGTGTGCTGGAAACAGTACACTGGCACATTTGTGTGTGCAGTCTTCCCGTAACCCTTGAGAACAAAACAGTTGCCAAGCTCTGGAAGAAAATAGAACACTTCCCAATTTTATAGCTACTCAAATTATTCCCAAGATATCAAATATGTAGTACAAAGCACAAATTACTATATCAGGAGCAGAAGGAAAGATCATGATTTTGCCTGATTTCCCAGCACTGACAATTGGACTTCAACTAAAAGATTCTGTATCTAAGTGCCTGTGTTTGAGCTAGAATCTCTCTTTTAGACAGCAGGCCAGTCTTGGTTTGAGAATCTGATATAGGGGAAAGTTACCATGTCTTCAGTTATTCCATCGCAATGGCAAATTATCCTCACCATTAAAAATGTCTTACTTTTCCTCTTCTTTTGTGAAATTCAGCTTGCAATTACTGGGCCTTGTCTGTCTTTTATCTGCCAGAATTGCTGAAATATTCTTCCTAGAGTGGGTAAGCAGGGCCTATAGTGATGATCCTTCTCAGTCTTTAAATAGATTGAGTTTCCTAGGTCTTTTGTTCTGAGGCAGATTTCCAAATTTTGCGTCATTCCAGTGGGCTCTTATCTTGAACCCTGTCCAATTTGTCAACAGGCCTTTGATACATTTTGTAACAGAGTTAAGTTAATGTTGCAAAAGAAATCATGACTTTTTTACTTTCTAGGCCTTTGTGTGCTTGATTTGTCACCCTTAACATTACACATAACTACATAACATATGTGGTAAAAAAATATCACACAGAGACTTTTAAAGGTCAGAAACTAAACTAGAAAATATATACTGGACAAACCAATCAAAGCCTATTAATTATTATTTTTTTTCCTTTTCACCTCTTCATGCCAGAAGCTACAGGAGCTTAAAGTACCCAGTGATTTTCTAGTTCATAGAGAACTGCCTTGATGCTATTGTCATTTTTTTTGTTTGGAAAACCACCCCACAAGACTTCTAAAGGAATTTTTCCTAACACCTAAATTTTTCATATGGTTAATTTAATCCTATTTCTTTTACAGCCTTAAACCATGCTATGTAAATCTTCTTTCTTTTACATCCTTAAGCAATGTAAATTACCTCCTATTATTCCTACATCCCTAAGCCAACTAACATCCGTTTTTTACTCCTACACCTAAAGCAAGTCTGCATGTCTCTAATGTGTGCAATACTTTAAAAGCTTGTAAAGTGTTCTAACACCCTAGGTATGTTGGTCAATGTATACTTCCTTACTTTCAGTTTCGCTATATCACCACCAACAAAATCTTGCAGTTGACTTTTTGCATTTTTTTTTTTTTTTAATCTTTGGGACTCATTTCACATTGAGATATCCCAGATCTGTCTGAAGGTATCATTACTGCCAATCATAGTAGTCCCCATCTTGCCAGTGCAAGACAAGCTACCCCTTTCTTATGAACCTCACAATCTCAAGTGATATGTATTTCCATTATATACACATACATATATAATATTATTTTCTCCTGCAAATGCAGCCACTCCTAATTTCACCCAGTCCAGATGTACACTCCTGTTCCAAGTAAATGTAGCAAACAGAGGATGGAAAATGGAAATAACCAAAGTTCTCAATGAGGAGTGGTGAATGTTAGCTGCAGGAGAAGCAAGCACACCATGGGACAAATGGCTTCTTCAGCAACAGAAAAATCATTAATCAACTGAGTTTTTTGGTTTGAGATTTTTGGTTTTAATCTAGGGGACAATCAACAAGTCTTAGACTCTTGTTGGTACTTCAAGCAGCAGCACATGCAAGGATACAAGACTAACATAGCTGATACTGCACATATCGTTTTAGACACATCCAAGACACTTGCCTAGTCTCGAGATAACTGAGATCACCAAATCCTTTCTCTGCCAGAAGAATGAATGTGTCTGTAGGTGGCTCTCTTATCTTGGTGCTGTCTATATTGCAGACAGGATCTTACTTACTTTCAGGAAACAGAACAACCAGAAAGCACAGCCTAGCTTTGCGCCCAGGTGTTTAGACTCTTTTAACCCACAAAGGGTTGGTGTCAAACCACTCTTCCTCTGGGGGTGAAAAGAGTCTGTTCACAAGATGCCAGACTGGTCACTCAGTTTGAACTGCCATCAATAGTTGCTTAATTGCACAATCACAGGTTATCTGAGGTTGGGAGAGATCTCCTGAGATTGTCTTGTACAATAAGATGCTTTCAAGACTGTAAGTCATCTTGGGGAAACCACAGTTGTGACTGGTCTTCTGACAAGCAAATGAATAGCAGTGCTTGCATCTGGTTTAAAAACCACCCTGCCGTACACAGATCCTCTTTGGGAATGCTTAGCAGATATTTAGGTCCCACTTCTCTTAAGTAAGGGTCTTTGTGTTCTGTTGATGTAAAAATGTCTGATGGCCTACATAAAAACATTTTAATAGCAGTTATCCTGAAAATCCAGCTGACATTTTGAGGGGGATTAAGAAGGCATTTTGGATTTGACCAAGTACCAAAGGGGAAGGCATCGATGCCTTGCTTTGGCAACAGTATTACAAAAAAAAATTCTCTTCTGGCTAAAACCCCACTGTTTCCGCTAACTTTTTGGCCCAGTCACACTAAATAATCCATTACTCTGCCAGGTCTGTTTGGAGTCCAAAGTGAATTACTTGTTTCTTGGCTCAAACTTGCCTCAGAAGATCCTCAGCTCAAGATAACGTAAACTTTACCACATAGTAAGGACTCCCCTTTGAGACGTATAAATATTTTGTTTCATTGACTCATCTTTTTCTAGATTTATAGAATATGCTTTTCCCTAGAGCTCAGGTCACGTTTGCATAGTTGAATAAAAATGCTATAAATCTTCTCCTTTTCAGCAATAGAAAGCAATGGAGAATTAATTCCTCCTGGGGCCTCCTTAAGCAACTACTTAGCTCATTGCTGGACCTTCTGCTATGCCTTTTGGGGTCAGTACAGTCTTCTGATTTGCCAGATTTCTTCACCAATCCACACTGAAAACTTTCCCCTTGGGAACAAGGAGCTCCTGCAGTCAAACCAAGCCAATAATGACTCATGATGCCATGTAATGGGATGCCTCCCTGATACTTTAGAGTAGCATTAAACATTGCAAAGGATCTGTGCATCAGATCAGCTGCACAGTCTTTTACTTTGTAATTCAGTCAGTTCATAAAAGAATCAAGACTGAGGAAAAATTTTATGTTATAGAGAGATGATTCAGGGAGGTGGTTTTAAGTCCTGAATTAGGTGAAAACTGTGGGTTAAGGAGGGAGACTAGAGATCAGAGATTGCTTTAGACTGTAATACATAGTATTAGCACCCCACCACTGGAAACTATTGTGAATATTCTTATCAGTGCTTAGTTGGTGAGTAAGACCAATTTCCTTTCTGTGGTCTTAAAAGAACAAGAAAATTTGTATTAGCTTGAGCCAAACACTTCAACAACTACATTTTGACCTCTTAGCCCATATGACCACCAGAGGAATCAGAGAAGTGTGGGAAAATTTTTTAGCCATTTAACAGCCCGAATGCTAATCCTTGGCATATTATACTGTCCCTGTGGACCTCATTGTCATTGGCTCCATCACACAAAGAGGGACATTTAAACTACTGTATCCAAACTCTTTCTAGTGCACATGTGAAACAATCCTGTATCCTCTCATGCTCTGTTAATAATCTGAATGATATTTGCTTGCCTTTATTTGGATTCAATGTCTGAGTCCTGTCTGGCTGCTGAGCAGACTTCTCCCAGACGAGTTTGAAATACATTTGGCAGTTCTTTGCCCATATGTGCTCCCTCAGACATGCCTCCTAAAAATCACATAACTAGACAGTTGCTCAGAAATCAACACGTGTTCCCCTCAGACATGACAGGTACTGGTAGCCTGTGACTTCAGCTATTTTAATGTAGTCAGATGCTACAAACATAAGTCTGGTATAAAATAGCATTTAGCTAGCTAGCAATCCTCTATCAGTAACAAGATTGCAGTTTACTATGCTAGATAATAAACTAAGAAGACTATTTTCTAATAGAAAACTATTGCTTTTGCACCAAGTAAAAGAATGGCAGGGAGCATAGTAGGGACATAGTAACCCAAGGAACTGTATTTACTCAGTTTCAGGGCACCTGAGAAGATGATGAATCAGATATAAAGGGTTGAGCTTAGCATTGCAGGAGAGGGATTTTGATCATTTTCTCTCCTTCTGCCCCTCCCTTTCAATCCCATCTCTCCTATTTTCCTACTGGTGGAGATACATTTCCACAGCATGCAACACTTCCTCTCTAATAAACTTTTTCTTCTATCATCAAGACAAAAGCCTTGAAAAGGATGGTATTTGTGGAGAACACTCTAACCTTCGCTGCATACTCCTCAGGAACTGGCACAGCGCAGGTCTGACAAAGCTTCTGAGTGAAGACACGTGGCAGCTTTCTAAAGTGCGCACAGTGAAAGTCTGGGAGGACTGGAGCCACAATGGCCAGCCAAACATGACTATCTCTGACTTCCCTCTCAGCATTTGTAATTGTCCTAAGCTGGAGTCCCAGGAAGCAGAAAAAGCTGCAGATGTGAAAACAGTGGCGTATGAAGTGGGAGAGGGAGCAGTGCGAAGATGGGAGTAAAGGCTTGGGAGAGAGAGAAGGCTAGAGATTTATTCAGCATTTCCTTGTCTGTATCCTCCACAAACTGAATCACAGAAGCATGAAAGTAGATGTATTGAATCTCAAAGGAAATAAAAGAAGTGGAAAATTAACTACTGATGAAAAAAAATAGCTGTGTCCAGGGATTCCTGCATATCAACTCTGAGCTCCCTCTTACCATCTTAAAGTAGAAAAGGCCAGGGGACTAGAAGGAAAGGTCAAACACTGAGGGAAAACACAGTCAAGAGAAAAATGAGAGCTAACATGGAAATCAAAGCAAAAGAGCAGGATGGAAAACAGCTGATGCCGTTTCAGATTATTTGCATGCACTGCCCTGACTGTCATTTCCCAATTTTAGCATTGTGAATGAATGAAATTGTCTTAAGGCTGAGGCTTAGAAAAGCACACCACTTTCTGCCTTTCTTTTCCCCTCTTCTCTATTTGGCAACAGGTAATAACAGTGGGCTAGGGCATCCTGGCACAACAGCAGCTGCTGCCATCTGCATCAGCACACAGCTGAGCCAAGTGTGAGCTGTTGTGTGCCAGTTCTGAACTGACCTCAGGAGCTCTTCCCTACTGGTTACTAATGGCTTAGACAATGTGCACAAAGTTGGGCTGTTTAATTCTGTCTGAACTCCGGGCCTTGCATTTTCCTGCATCTTACATTGTTGTTTCCCTTTAGTTTTGAATTAGCTTTGATCTTCTTCTCTCCTGGGCCTCCCCATCCACATTGACTTAAATAGCCACCTCAGGTTTCCAAATGATGAAGGATAAAAAGTTGTCTCCATGTATCGTTCTGACCATAGACATGTCCTCTGACATAGTTTCACTGGAATTAGCTGACAAAAGACTGGAATAAGCATATATTGTTACTATTGCCCGCAGGTGATCAATATATGGGACCTTACTGGCTTGCAGTGGAAGTCATCTTGAGTGAGCTCACATGGCAAGTGCAGGACAGCCAGGGGATCAGGCCCAGTCAGCATGGTTTCAGGAAAGGCAGCTCCTGCTTGAGCAATCTGATCTCATTCTATGACAGGTCACCCACCTAATGGATGAGGTAAAAGCTGTGGACATTGTCTATCTGGACTTAGTGAAGCCTTTGACATTGTCTCCCACAGCATTCTGCTGGAGAAGCTGGCAGCTCACTGTTTAGACAGGTGTACTCTTCACTGGGTTAAAAACTGTCTGCATGGCTGAGCCCAGATAGTTGTGGTGGAGTTAAATCCAGTTGGCAACCAGGCACAGCGGTGTTCCCCAGGGCTCAGTATTAGGGCAGGTCTTGTTCAATATCTTTATCAATGATCTAGATGAGGGGATGGAGTGTTTCCTCAACAAGTTTGCAGAGGACATCAAATTGAGTGGGACTGTTGATCTGCTTGAGGGTAGGAAGGCTCTGCAGAGGGATCTGGACAGGTTGGATTGATAGGTCAAGACCAATTGTACGAAGTTTAATAAGGCCA
>JAAGNO010011848.1:69873-85715 GCA_033439905.1 Ceryle rudis
GGGGGTGCTGGTCAACACCCAGCTGAACATGAGCCAGCAGTGTGCCCAGGTGGCCAAGAAGGCCAATGGCATCCTGGCCTCAGGACTCTGGCCTGACTCTCAGAAACAGTGTGGCTAGCAGGAGTAAGGAAGTGATTGTGCCCCTGTACTTGGCACTGGTGAGGCCTCAACTCAAGTACTGTGTTCAGTTCTAGGCCCCTCACCACAAGAAAGATGTTGTCTTGCTAGAGCGAGTTCAGAGAAGGGCAACAAAGCTGATGAACGGTCTGGAGAACAAGACCAATGAAGAGAGGCTGAGGAAATTGGGATCATTTAATTTGGAGAAGAGGAGGCTGAGGGGAGACCTTATTGCTCTCTACAACTACCTGAAAGGAGGTTGTAGTGAGGTGTGTGTGGCCTCTTTTCTCAAGTAAGTAACAACAGGACTAGAGGAAATTGCCTGAAGTTGCAGCAGGGGAGGTTTAGACTAGATATAAGGAAGAATTTCTTTACTGAAAGAGCAGTCAGGCACTAGAAGGGGCTGTGCAGGGAGGTGGTGGAGTCCCCATCGCTGGAGGTATTAAAAAAATGTGTAGATGAGGCACTTCAGGACATGCTCTAGTGGGATGGTGGGTTGTTGATGGTTGGATGTGGTGATCTTAGAGGTCTTTTCCAACCATGACAATTCTGTGATTCCGTGATTTTTTGTGATTCTGTAAAATTGTTTGCCCAAACATGCCAAACAAATTTCTCCCCACAAAAATGCTCCCCCCACCCCATTACATACCTGTTACCAACAATGCACAAAGCCATCTCATTTTTAGAAATCTCCACTGAACCCCAAAGCCTGACTCCCAAGGAGCTACTGTGACTGCAAAATTGCCTTTGCCTGGACAACAATCCAGCTATTCAGATTGCCTCCTCAAAGCAGTATAACCAAAATGACACTAGCATCCTCTCTTCCAAAGACCTGAGTATTTGCTCACAGTCAAAGGAGCAAAGGAATAGGACATTCAAAGACAGGACATACTTGGGACACACTGGTGACATAATTCAGCAATAAATGACAACCTCTTGCAGAAAGAGCTAAGAGCTTTAAAGACAAGAACAAGATAAAAGTAGGGGGAGGGGGTAAGCAGGACAGATGGGTTAACAAACATAATAGAATGTGCATAATTCTCATCTACTCAGGAACAGTAATCACAAATCACCACCTGCCCAGTTGCTATCAGATGGCAGGTTTGCCTCTTCACATTCAGCAAATCTGTTTCCTGTGTACGCATCACAATCAGACTCAGTGCATTCACTTACTAAAGTAACTTTCCTTGTCCTACACAGACAGCTCAGCTCTGGGAGAAGGAACAGGGGATTACACCTTCCTATACAACAAATTATTTACTCTATTTGGATCAGCTACATCTGGTTAAAGCACCAAGGAAAATGTCAGCATATCAGCATACCTCCTTTTCGCTTGCAGAAACTTACTTTATGCAAAGCCTGACTTTGAAACTGCAGTTTAGCACTGCAGAACTGTATTTCATTCAAGTGGAGACTATACGCTCTTGTGGTACCAGGAGGAACTAAATGTGGAACTCTATAAACCCACTGCAACTACCATATCACAAAAATGAGCCCATCAGGAGAGGTGACACATAACATTTTTGAGCAGAACAAAAATTCCTTTTTAAGGATGCAAGTGAATTTGGATCACTTTTGACAGATACTTCTGCATAAAAGAAAAAAAGCAAGGCATGGGGAAAGAAATCTCAGAAGAGTCAGATTTTATTTTTTTTTTTAACTGTTGAAATGATGTTACCACTTTTTTAAATGGTCCAGGCTTAACAAAGAAAACTCTAACAAGAAGTGAATTAACATCCTCCCCACAATTAAACGAACTTTTTCAGTTTTGGATTGAATGGGGTACTTCTGGTCAATGGGACCCACCATTCTCTTTTTCCTTCAGCTTCTTTACTTTTTTTTTGTCCAGCCATCGAATTGAAAAATCCATTATTCACACAATATAATCTGAAATAAAAAAAAAATCTGCCAGCTGTAGACTCCTTAGATTCTGAATTAAAACATCAGGCTATGGCAGACATGGTAGAATGTTCCATTGTCAGAGAATCATACACTATATAATCCCTTAATTATAACCAAACCTTTAGCAGTAGTTTCATGTACTCATAACATTGCCGGCTTTCAGGTATCGTCATTCTAAGTAGAAGTCCTCACAGAGAAGGGCACATGTGGTGAGCAGTAGGTTTATGAGATGATGGTTATCTAATCCCTGTGATGAAAAAAATAGGAAACATCTGTCAGTGAGAGGGAAACTTGTGATCTGGGGAGCTTTTGTCATGTGGCAGTGACATTGCTGGCTTGTCTCTAAGAAAATCCTTGTGAGCGGATTCTACTTAGGAAAAAAACAATAATAGGAGGAGACTACTTATTTGTCAAGTAGTTATAAGACTGTGGAGAAAGTGGGACCTGGGCTTCAGCAACTTATCTGGGCAGCCTGGAAGGAACTCAGTCAAGTGCATGACAGAGAAGAATCTGCATAGCTCAGAGAAGCTGACCTCATGTGCCTCTCCTCTCCCATAAGTCCTGCATCCATAGCAGCTGAGTGATGTACAGAACAGTGGGCACCAGCCCAGTGCCTGCATCCTACATGAAGTGGGCAAAGGATAGCACATTCAACCTGGAGGTACAGGGTCCTCCCAGCTTCTCAACAGCTTCCATCTCTCTTTCCCTCACTCTCAGCAGGGTGGCTTCTGGTATGGATATAGCCCTGTCCAAGCAGCCAGGTGGTCAGCACTGTTTTCAAGCCTGCACTGGCTAGGGGGATAAGGGAGATGTTCTTCAGGCTTGCTTGCTCAATTACTACTCAGCCACAGCAATTTCTCATTATCATTGTCCATCAGCCCAAGCCCACAGAAATGAAGAAAGTGGAAGTTATTTTCTGCTGTTGTTTTGAATGTGAAGTAGAGCGGAGCCTGGATTTCATTCTCAGGGCACTACAGGTTCACAGGCGGTGCGTAGACAGCACAATCGCTTATCTCTCCCCAAGGCATTGCATACAAGAAAGGAGACACACAGTGCTGGCCAGGGTTCATTGCTCTTGGCAAACTGCAGCAGCATCCCAGAGGTGAATGGCTTCCTGAGCCAGCCCAATCGGAATTACTGGCTCAGAGGTGAAGCACTGTGCTGCTTTGGCACATGCGCAATGAAGGAGACAGCCGCAGATCTGCAGCTAGTCAGATTGGGACTAACCGTGTTTAACAGCAAGTGTAATTACCTTCTGGGACAGTGTGCCAAAGCTTGTGGGGATGTCTCCTTGCAACAACATTTTTAAATCAATACTAGATTATTCTGAGCTGTGGTTCAAATGCAGCACCCAGGACTTGAGGCAAGAAAAATCATAAAGCTACCCCATAGCACTGGGTCATGCAGAGCACTGGGGTTGTTGAACACATGGTCTTCTTTAGCCCTTCCTACCACCTACTGTGTCAAACAGTCCCCTAATCTTGGGATCCTCGTCACACAGTGACCGCAATAGAAGAAAGTTCAGGAGAGTGGGTGATGAACACCCAGGACTATCCCCACTATGGATTTTTTGAGGGTTTTCTGTATTCCTTCTCCGTGTTTGAGAAAGCAGAGTATCTTAGGCACTCTTGTCGTCTCTACTGTCTTCCAGTGTTACAGAAACCAAAGAAAAACAACCTATCTCATCTGACTACCATACTGAGACTTCTCAGACGTTCAGTAGATAATCCCAGTGGCTTAGACACCACTACTGAAGACGAGCAAGATTGTATCCCCTTCTGGATCTCACTTTCTAGGCTTAGTCCTCTTCTCACCAAGACACAGGAGGAAAGAAAACCAGAACATCATCACAGCTCCCCTTCCACCCAAGAACCTGCTATGTCCACCAGGGAGATCAAGGATTTAACAATAGCTTTCCTTCCTTTGCAATTCACAGCAAAGAAGTCTGGGGAGTGCTTAGACTCCTTCTGGCTTTTGATCATTTGTTACAGAACACAAATGATTAAAACAGATGACAACCCACAATTAACTGAATTTGCATCACATGCTTTATGGTATTACCACTGGCTTTACAAAAAAAAGGTGGATAAAGGTGGAAAAAAATAGGCAAAAATGCTCCCATGTCACTGTTAACAGTGAGAGAAAGGACAGAATGAAAGAGATCGACAGCTTGTAAAGCACACAGGAGTTTTCTATGCCAGTCTTATTTCTTTTCAATACAGAAAAGACTTTTATGGAAGATGTAAAGTAAAAAGAGTGTATTGAGAAGAAAATGTGTCTGTTAATGAAGGAGAGACGATTATACAGAATGTTTAAAATATTGAATTCTCTATTCTGTTCCCCTTCAGCCATGCACTAGAAAGTGCTCTGCTACAGTGTGAGAGACTGGGGGATAGTCATGGATTGTTCTGTTATTTTCTACCAATCTTGTACTACAACACCACTGCTGCTAGGGAGAGCAAGAGAAGAACAAGACCTGCTGACCCTTGCACTACCTTCTAGCCTGGTGCTCCACTGTCGCCTGATCATCAGCTTACAGCAGGGTGAAAAGGAAGGAGAAATGCAAACATTCTCTTTGAACTCCACCTGCTGCCTGACAAGCAAGGCATTTTTAGGGTAGGAGGGGAAAAATCTTCACTACAAACATGGCAAAGATAGGATTTGAATCGTAATAGATATATGCCAGTGGCCCTGTAGCACACTGAGTCATCCCCTGCTGCTGGGCAAAGCATGCAATTTGGCACAATCAGGCCCCTTGCTTGGAGAGCTTCCTTACACTCTGAACATGATCTTCAGGCAAGATAGGCAGGAAAAGACTTACAGAATCCCCGAGGACTGTGATTCTAACTTGTGATGGCCAGACCAGCACATACCCCAGAAATACATCATTGGAGTAGCTGGTAAGAATAAAAACAGCCAGGAAGTTTATGTCTGTGTTCTCCATGAACAGCCCACAAAAATCTGTGACTTAAAACACTGACCCATTGAAAGGCAATCATAGATCACTGACACCTTTTCCTCTCGGGTGGCTGAAGCCATGGATTTCATCTAAGACCTATGCTTAGGTGAAGCTCTTCTGAAGCAGTTCTACAGAGCTGCTGCTATCACTAGTGTGCTCCTCTGGCAACAGCTCATCCAACTGCTGTATGGTCTCAGAAAGCAAGCCTCCTTTGCCTTCACCTTTGCCTCTAGCCAAGGGCTACATCTCACCCCCACTCCCTGTTACTGCCAGTAGGTTTGACGGGAGGGCTACATCTTTCTACCCTCAGCTGGCTGCTCTTGGGAGTGAAGGAAGCTCACCCAGATGGATTTCAGCCGTTCTCATGAGTATTTTATGGTCTTTTACTGATTTACAGCCAGTTCAGCATTCTTGTAAATGGCCATAAATTGGATTGAAGTCATAAATCATCACCGGAGAAAGAGAGACACAGTCTCCAAGTCCCAGCTCAGGCTAAACCACCCTCTATGAATATATGGAAGAAACCTTCTCCCTCAATCAATACACACAGCTCATTCTACAGCAATGGTCCACAGGGTCCATCCCCCATTCCTCTTCCACAAGGCTGTAACACTAGTTAAATACTGCATGTGTGGGATGCGCTGAAAATACCTTCTTTCCAACCAGCTGTCAAAGGGGATTTGTAACTGCTGTAACGCAGTGATTGTCCCCACCACCCCTGGGCCTGAACACTTTATGACCTTCACTGTACTTGTGCGTGCACACATACACATGCCCTGTGAACAAGGAGGCAGACCAGCACTTTTCACACCAAGCTCACAATTTCTTCACACAGATCAGTGAGGCTCCGGAGATTCCTACCCCACGTGCTGCCTTTAGGATGCGATTGCCTTCTTTCTCTAGGGACATAGGCAGAAATCTGCAGGTTCTTATTCTTCTGAAACACCTGATTTATTCCACACAAGGCACTGAGATCTGAAATACCTTGCTTCCACTCCAGAAGCCTAGCACCTAAAATCTAGGGTTTTGTGGTTTGCTCTTTTGTTTCCCTAGATAATTTTTAGAATCAAGCCTGTAAGCATTTCTGAAAGCATCTGACACAGCTGCTGCAAGCTGGGCCTTTCATATATCTGTAGCTCACTGCAGCCCATAAAAGAAAGGCTTGTTCTTTCCATCTCCTTAACATAACAACCAAACACTGTACTAGACCTAAACATTGAAGGGTGAGGGGCACTAATGTATTAGCCAGCTGACTCCCATACCCACCCTTACAGCTCACCCCGACCCTTCCTACAGACACCAAAATCCAGCAAACCCAATTGACTGCTGCTGCCAGGCGAGTTGTTTGGCCCCACCCTCTAGACACACTTCCTGTCTTTCCTGCAGGCTTAAAGGCTTCTTCTGCCCCTTGCACAGTGAACAGAAGTCCTACCACACATACAGTTAATGAGGTGTTTTGCTTGGTTACAGGCGCCTGTAAAACCACCACCAAAAGCCTACCCAGTACTACCTGCCCAGGAATCACAGCCTCAGCTGCTGTGTTATGATCTTGCAAAGAATTCTGTCATTGCCTAGCTAGTAGCCAAGGATGCAAGCTCTGTTCATACAGGCAGAAAACCCCTTTTCAGGTCTCTTTGGTTCAGACTTCATTATGTTTATTTATTGTTTAGCCAGGTGGATTGATTTAGAATTACACATGCTTCTGTTAAATTGGAATCATGTGCCTTGCTCTCTATGTATTCTGTATTTAAATACAAGTCACTGGTCAATTGCCAGCATGAAGAGAGGATGACCTCACGGTAGAGTACCCTAAAAAAAAAATGAACTATCACTGATGATGTCATTTTCCAATAGCCTGAAAGAGGAGATGAACAGCTTGCTTATTTAGCTTTTCATTAATTAATCATCTTGCTGTTCCTTTGTGCTTCCCCTCTTCACTTATATCCTCTTCTTTCCCCTCCTTGTCTTATTTTTACTTGTTTGTGCATTACTGTATTTGTGATAACACCTTGAAGCCCTAGACTGAAACTAGCTTCCTGCTGCACTGAGCACAATACAAAGCACAAAGATACTCATATTTACATGTGGGCAGAGGTGACTGTTTCTGGAGTTCTTTTGAATTTTATTCCAGTAGCTTTCAGTGGATAGTCCAGGCACTACTTTAAAGGCTTCTGTCAAAAGTGTCTGAATTTAAGCCCTGAACAAGTAGTTAAGGGTCTCTTTAGAGGTCTTGCATCTCTTTGGGAGGAACATCAAAATTTTTTTTATAAAAAGAGAGGGAAATCATAAAACCTTGGGGAGAACAACGACAATTGTTTTTCTGCAGCAAATAATACCATGATTAGTAGTAACTAATAGTAGTGTCATTTTTGACCTGTTGTTACTTGCCAAGACCTTAAAGAAGAGTCACAGTAACTTGACCATTTATATCAGCATTCAGATTCTTGGAAAAATATGTTCTTTCAAAGCTGTACTTTGCTGGGAATAATACCAATGTAAAGTATTGCCAGCATATTGATGGTTGAGAACATTTTATGAAATTATCAGAGGAACTAGATATTATTCCTACCCTTACTGATTGCTATTATTTTCCACTAGACACTTACCATGTCTTGGTTTTTTTAGTTTTGGTTTCATTTTTTTTTCTTCATCCATTTTCATTCAACACTGCAGGTCTGATCACCTAGTCACGTACCTATGTGCCATACTGTGAGCAGGACAGATAGAAAGCAAGCAAACTAATCCAGAAATGATGGCATCTTCACAGTACAGAGTCAGAGCGCTTTTGCCCTGTCATGCAGCAGGGATCTGTGACTTGGCCATGAGTCCCATGGACACACAAACACAGCTTTGAATCACTTCAGAGATCCTGGATCAAGGAGCATGGGAAGCAGCATGAATCCTGTGGTTCAGGACCCAAGTACACTCAAAACAGCTTGCTTGACTGCCTGGACCAGCAGTGTTCAACATATCCTAATGCCTTCCATCACAACCCAGATTTAGCTTTCCAGATGTCTCCATGTGGCCTTCAGCCTTTTCCTAATAGGACAGTAGCAAATAAGTGAGTTCGGCTAATGGCTGAAGACTCTTCTGACACTGATACAGCCTGGCACATAGCCATCATCATGTGCCACCATCATCACTGATTCTACTTGAAGGGACTCGGGGGTAGAAGGCACATGACCAGCACACACACTCAAGCACACACAGCAATACACTGCCCACATGGTGATGCAATTTGTGGGCATGAGACAGTGCGTCTCAGAGGTGCAATCCAGCTTCAGTGGCTGTGAAGGCTAAGCTACTTTGCGATGGGTCATTTGTCCAAATGATGCCAGCAAAAAAATCCCAGACTTTACAGGTGAAGAAACTTGTATTTTTCTTCTGTGTTTGTTCAGTGAAGATCTATTCCAGAAGTTTCTGAGGGGCTTCTATTTTAATAATAACAACAACAACAGTTAGTAGCCAGAGGAATAGCAAAAGAAGAGGCAGAGGTGTTTGCAGGTTCTTTGGAACTTCATTTTCTTTGCAAGAGAAGATAGGACTATCAAAACCCACAAGATGACACCAAATCATTGGGGTCAACTAAAGTAAGGGGACTCAAAAAAACCAAATTTGATGGTAGTTTCTTCATAAATCTCCCAGCTAGAATGTCATCCTTGGGCTGACTAGAAGCTTGCAATGAATTCCTACCCTTAGAAATAGTTGCCCTTCACCGGATACTGCTGGATCCTTCCTGTCAGAGAAGATTTATCCATGGGAAATAATTAAAAAAACAATTCAGAACTTTCTTCCTCTTGGAATGGATTTTATTACATGAATTAGCAGGTGATGGTGGGTTGGTTCATGTTTTTTTTTTTCTTTGCACCCAAGGACAAGTGACATTTCTGCTTGCCACAAGGTCTTTCTTCTGCCCAGACTTCTTCTTCCTACTTTAAATGATATACATTTTCCACAATACTGTAATAGTGCTAAGCGTGGCATCATTTTCAGAAACAAAATATCTCCCTCCCTCTTATTCTCTTGCACATATGGCATCTCAAAAGGCAATGACAGACTATAAATTCACACCAAGGTTATGGAGACTTTCAACAGAGAGGAAGGAAAAGTTGGCTATTTTTTGAGGGCCCTCCCTGTGAACTGTGAAGAAAACAACCAGTGCCATCACCAGACTCAGTTATAAAAACAGTAATATTAGAAAAGTGTTTCTAGTATGAAAGGTTGTTCACAACTAAGTACAGTCTAGCACTTTCATGGGTTCTGTTTTGCAGCTTTCCTTTGGCCGAGCTTTGTTTAAACCAACAGATACTCCAGCTCTGTTTTGCTTGAGATCTCCAAAAAAGAATGCTTTGGTCTTTTGAATCCAGTCACTATCTTATGTGTCAAGCCTGGTGTTGAACTTTGTTCTCTGTTCTAGCTGCTCACTGACACCTGCAGAGCTGTCTTTGGTCTGGAGCAGGGATCTCTCAGTTATATCCAGTGACACTGCACATCTGTCTGCAAGGAGACAGCAGATCCCTCTGACGCCAGGGCATCCTCCGGGTGCCTCAAAGCCCATGTTCCCAGCTTCTGGCCACCCACCGCTCTGTTCCCCAGTGTTGCAGTGCCTGCAAATGAGAGAGAGCAGCTGTAGTTATTGCAGAGCATTAAAAATTTCAATATAAATGATGCATAGCAGAAAGTTAGGTCCAGACACTATGAATGTGTAAAACTGCTATTGTCCTGGTACTCATGTATTCTTTATAGCAATCTGGTAAGAGAGAGAAGTTCCAAGGCAGCACCAGTGTCCTATTTAAACATACTCTCCACTGCAAAACTCAGTGTCTGCAGAGCACACTGCCACACCAGCCAGGGATTCCCTGGGCAGGTGGGGAGCATGAAGGACACCAGCAGTTTGGCAGTGTGGGACTCCTAGAGCTGAGGCAGGGTCAGGCCAGCGGGGGACCTGAGTAGGTACCTCTGCTGACCTGCAGCTTCCTGTACTGCCCAGCACTTTCCAAAATCTTGAGGCTCTGTTTTTCTGATGGTCTTCTTTGTACAGCAAGCAAAGACAGGGAAAGGAGCTGAGGAGATTCATTTCTGCTAGCTCCACGTTTTGCAGTCCTTTTTTTAATTGAGGTAAATAGACTTAGAATGACAAGTGCAGAGTGATGACTTCGATGTGCTATTTGTCTGGTGAGGAATTTGTGAAATATGTGTTTTTCTGTAGCGAGTGCATGGCTGTAAAGAAGGGCCAGAGTCAGCACAACCTCAGAGCGACGGAGAATAAAGCATTCTAGTTTTGTGGCCATTGATCTGATGACACTGTGGGTAATGGATGGACAAGGTTAGTCTCATAATGTCTGATTTTTCTCAGATCATTGCTGGAGTCAGACTTAAGGTTGCTTCACCATGCAATTCTGTATTTACTGTTATTAGAGATTCTCATATCTTCACACGCACTTTGAATTTCCTACGCTTTTAGTGACTGATGGGTTTGGAAGGTTTTTTTAGAGAAGCATATAATTCTGGAAAGATATTTTTATGTGATTATTTTTGTTTACCTGAATTATATTAAACTTCCCTTGAAGCCTTAGATCCATGTTTTTATATGGAATTTCATTTTGCAGTTCATGCGTTTCAGGTTTTCTTTTAGTTGTTTGGGAAGTAAATGCTACTTTTGGGATAAATTACTTTTTTTTTTTTTTTTTTTTTCAATCAAAGTGCACTCATTTTGAGGCAAGGCTTACATTCATGGAAGAAGCGCACCCTGATTAGTTAAGCAAACCTAAGTAGCATAAACAGATTCCAGACCTTTTTAGGGCTATACTGCAAGAACAGCTATTCTTGGGGAAATGCCTCCATAGGCAGGGAATGACATATTTTGTTATGAGGTGCTGCATACTGTGACTCTGTTAAAGAAGCCTTTGAGGAATAAGCTGCAGCAGAATAAAGCAGGAAGGTGGCGACCAAATTGATGCTTGTAAAAAGAAATGAAACACTTCAAAGCACTTCAGTACATCCATAGCACCACCTGTGACTGAGGGCATCAGCCCTGGATTGGTAAATCCACCTGTAGCTTTGAAGTCCATTTGGATACCTTACTGTTATGAAACGCCCAGATAACTGTGTTGCTAAAACACTCCCACTTCCAGTTGCAACCTGCCAGAAGATGGTGTCCTATCCTATCAGACACAGGGCTCAGCACAGTGATCCAGGCAGTCGTGACTGATTATTGCAGCTAATATCTAGTGAAGAAGCCAGGCATCCTGGAAAAGCTCCAGTTGACAAAACACAGTCTCTGGTCTCCCTGGCAACACCGATTACTGTGAGAACATCACCCTGCTGCTCCCTCATTTGTAATGGCCACCAGTGAAGACAGAACCACCTTCAAGGTCTCTGCCCCAATACTCAGCACCTGCCACAGGTTTTGTCTGAGTTGCTGAATTCACCTTTCTGCATAACCCCATGGCTACTCTGCTGTGCAGGAGCAAGCAGAATGTTGACTCGGAGGATGAGATCTGTGTATGCTGGAGACAGGATTTTGATGGGCTTCAAATGCATTGAATTACTCTCAGGAATAGTGAGAACCACCTGTAGTTCCTGCCCTCTCCGTGGAGAACTCAGTTCCCAGATAAAGCCCTCCATCAAGGACCTTTTTGATGCCACCCACATGGGTGAAAAACACAACACACAACACATTCCCACACCCACTCATCAGCATGCACAGAAACCTAAACAAAAAAATTATCCTATAAACTAATCAGGCTGTTTAGTTTAGGGCAAAGGAGGTAAAAAGATGGAAAGCTGGTTATTTTTGTTTCTGTTTTCCACTACTTGGGTCACTCTCAGACAGTATGTGTCTGGAAGAACCTAAAAAACAAGAAAACTATTGTGATCAGAAGCATTTTATGGTCTCTGTCCTTCAAGTCAGCCAAGGGATTCCTTTGAACACTGGGAGAGATTCCTGTGCTCCCCTTAGCAATGAAAGTGATACCTTTGCACAGCACTGCCTGGGCTTGTGAAACTGTATTCTCAAATCAGCTCTCTGCTAAGCTGCCTTAAATCTGTTAGCAGGTCCTGAGGAATGACCTACAAATCTTCTTTTGAATTTTTAATTAATTCCTTTCTGCTGAGTTCACTCCCCTTTTTTTTTGCTGTGTTTCCATGAACAATCTCACAAATCAGTTTACTGGCAGGGATGTTTGTAGACATGGCAAATCTTAAGTCAGTGTTGCATACTATTTGCAGAAAATGCATTTTGACTGTGTTATTACAGGTCTCTTCACTGTCTCCATTAAAAAACATTTCCACTGGAAGAATGAAACTCAAAACATAGGCTCATATTTGTACTCCAAAACCTCCAGTAGCTGAAAGGAGAAAACCAATAGCAAGAAAAACCCTTCCACACCCTTTCTTAAGCATAGTTTCGGTTACAAGAGCAGCTGTGCTGGTTCAGACTACAGGTACATCTACGACAGAATACTGTCTACTGCAACAACCACAAGAAATTCAAGGAAATGTGTGAATGGAACAGCAATTTTCCCAAGTACAAGCATGCTACAGTATAAATCCATTAGGGACTTTGGTGTTGCTAATGATATCACAGGCAAATGTTCAAATATTCAGGAAAGTGGGGTACTGTGGGATTGATTTCTTAGTTGATCTCATCTAAGTCAAGGAATATACACATGCTTTTAACATACAATGATTTTCTTGGAGGATATCTCATGCCTTGTGTGACTCTCACAACAAACTATTTGCAACCCACACTGCAAAATACTTTTCATGAAAACTCATAGCGAACATAAAAATTATTATAAATTACTGGATGTTGTGACTTGAGCATGAGCAAACTGTGACCTCCATAGCAGGTAACATCTGATGGAAACAGTGTACTTTTTATGAATGAGCAAAGGTTTTGAGCCACAGCAAGAAACTCCCACCTGAAGAAAAAGATCAGCCATGTTTGAATGTCTTCAGATCAACAACAGACTTCACTCGGAGTAACTTGTTAGCTAAACACATAGTTTATTTTAGTCAAAGGCAAATTATTGGGCTCAATCCAGGGGTAACTGGGTGAAAATTAATGGCCTGTAAAACATAGAAGGTCAAAACAGATAATCTAGTAGTTCCTTTAGCCTTCAACTCCGAGGGTCCATGAATGTACAATGGACACATGGTTCATTATAAAGAGTTGTGCACAGCCTCAGCTGTTATAAATAGACATTTGCACCAATTTACACTTGATAAGCATCTGGTCAGGCTTGCTCAGCTGCATACTCTGGCAGGCGATGTAGTCAAGTTTAAAACTAACAAATGACTGTAGCACATCAGAGCTTGTGGACCAGATGGTGAGGGGGGTTTGCAGGAACCTCACCCGTGCACATGGCCCTGACAGAAGAAGTCTCAGTCTCAACCACAAGCTGTTCCACTTGTAAACTGAGGCGAGCAGACTCCTGGGGAGGTACATTCCAAGCTCTGGTGTCTAAAGTGGGCTCTCCTGGGTTGTGTGGGGCTCTGGAAACAGAGCTGCTTTGCCCACAGCTTCTCCCAAAGCTGCCTTTTCACCAAGATGCCTGCACCATTCCCCGACCCAGTGCCATCTCTGGACATCGCACCTTATGTTGCATTGACTACTGTTTTTTTTTCTGTCCTAGGGTTTATAAAACTGAGAACAATTGCGTTTCTTCCAGGCTGTCATTGGGTTAGGGTAGTGACAATGAACATTTCTTCTCCTATTTTCTGAAAGCTAATCTCAAAGGGAAAATTCAAGTTACTCTCTATTTCTGCCTGTTTCCACTTGTCTCCCCATGTATCATGCTACTAGTGTTTTCCTGTTCCTGAAATACTTTTAAAGTATGTGTAGGTTATCATGCTCACAGTAGTTGCTGTTTAACCAATCTCTCCAGACTTTATCCTTTTAATCTTTCTTTCTAAATCAATTCCTCCACTCCCTTGATCATTTCAGTTGCTCTCCTTTGAACAGCTCCTGTTTGTCAATAACTCTTCCTAATGACTCATGTGTAACAGGAAAGATGTGAAACTTCAAGGTGTAAAAAACATAGGAGCAGCACAGGTTCTGAGTCCTGGATCCCAGGGATTCAAGATGGTAATGGAAGAGCAGCCTCCAGGTAATTTGTGAGCACTGCCCACAGTATCTGTTCTCCCTGTTCACAGAAAGCCTATGGGATAGCAAGTGCAAGAAAGCCTAGCAGCATGGTGATGGACGTGCTCAAGCACCCAAGGCCTGGAGGCCGTGTTCTGGCCTCATTAGAAGACATGCAAGAGATCTCTGTAGGTACAACATGCTAGTTTGGTTTGAGAGTGGCCTCAGGGCTTGCAAGAATAAACACTGTGATTGTTTCTTTAAAGCAAATTTACACATGCATAGAAGAGTGGTGAACAGCCAGATGATATGAGGTCATTTACTACAACCATAACAGTACTTCCATATGATGAATATACATTCTCCCCACAGGTGGAAAGTAATGCTGAGAAGTAACACCATGGATAAAGGAAAAGATATAGTCATTTAGCAGGGCATTTTCTAAAATATGGAAATCCAACCCAAATTATAGTAATATAAGAGATTGTAAAGTGCAGCAGGGGAGATATAAAATGGAGATTAAGGAGGGTATAAGGAGCTTTGCTGAACAAATCATACCATGGCAAATCCATGCCCACACTCTGTGGGCACCTAACTTCCCCCTGGGAGCAAAACAGTCCTGTTCTGCTGAGTAAGAAGGCAACAGCTGGTTACAAAGGAGAGTTCAGGGTAGGGAGCCCTCCCTCCCACGGAACAGGAGCCCTCCCACAGAGGTAGCTTCATAACAATGCACAGGACGTCAGCATGGTGAGCCATCAGCTGGCTCACCCCAGGGAGGCATTCGGGGTACATAAAAAGTTTCTTCAGACATTCAAATAAAACAGCCTCCTCAAACTGACAGCACTGCAGCTCCGTAAGTGTGAGGACGTGAGGAGATTCCTCTCACAAATCTCTGCAGTCTCTTCTATGACTCCAGCTTCTGCTTAGGTTGATGGCTTCTGCCTATGAAGGAGATGAAAATGACACAGTAGGACTAGTGACTCTGTGGTTAAAGAGGTATGTGTAGCCCAAGAGGAGCCCAAATGTTGCCAACTTTCCAGAAGTATCAATTATGTTTAGACTGCATCACATTTTATTGTTGTGGAAGATGCTTGTTAGAGATAACTTACATAGAAACAAAATGAGCAAGGATAAGACCCAGAAGCCAGTGCTCCTCACAGGACCACATTGCCTTACACCAGATGATGTGCTGCAGCTCATCCATTTGCACTGAGGCAACATGCAGCTTCCAGTGCAAAGCAGCTCAGGCATGAGAGCACAAGTTCTGAGGTAGGGGACAAGGCACCTGGAATGTGCCAAGGGAATAGCAGACTCCAGGGGGAAGGACAGAAGGGCCCTGGTTTGGTGAGACACAGGCAGGCTCAGGATGCTCAGCTGCCCTTGCAAGTCATCTGCTTTCCTGGGCCTAATCCAGGAATTGCTGTAACTTGTGTTTTCCAGGCTGTAGTTCAGTCCCTGAACACAACAGAGAGCTGTACATGTCATGCATTGCATAAGCCAACCTTTGGGCCTAATGCAGCAGTATGCTAAGCTGCTGGTGGGCATGTGTGCGGCAGCTGTGAGGGTCAGCAGAGAGAACTTTGTGTCTGAAACATCAAATGGGCATTTTGCAGTCTTGATTTTCCTCTCATGACAGCCACAGCTTGGCCATGTGTTTTTCTGTGTGGTGGGCTGGGTGAATTGCTTGCATTTTGGAGCTGAAACCACCACATAATTGTGGGAAGAAAAAAAACCACCCCACCCCCCCCACCTCCCCATCCCCCCACCCCCCATCAT
>JAAGNO010011848.1:85815-97381 GCA_033439905.1 Ceryle rudis
ATTAGGACTGTAATTACTTGTATTTCCCTTGCAGACTGGGGAAAAAGTACCTGAGTGCTTATTTTTCTTCAAAATCCTTTTCAGCTCCTTGGCACCGGTAGCCCAGCCATTCTTCATCTCTCCCCCCATCATGGAGGAAGGTAATTTGGGGTATTTGACTTCTGCCACATCCATGGAAATCAGCTCTCCCTCCATGTGTGTGTAGTTTTGTGTGCCCAGCACTAACAGAGCTCTGCCCACCTGTTCTTTCAAACCAAGAGGTTTAAAGTTGCTGCCTTGCAAAGACAGGAAAGTGGATAATGGCCGTCAGTATTGTCTTTATGACCACCTGGATAACCAGAAGGCTGAAGCAAGATGGCTGAGGTGCCAGCAATACAAACTTCTGGTAGCTTAAAAGGTAGAAGAGCCAACACAGGTTAACAAAACCCAATTGCTGCCTTAGGCAACTTACCACATCATCCAGGGCTAGAGTTGGCCAGGCACACGGATAACAATTAATTTCTCCCCTCTGAGCTTTTTCACCTGAGAAGGTTAGAAGAGTGAAAGGAGTGAGTAACTCTTGGATGTTTGTGAAAGTACCAGGTGGAGAAGGATTAGAGAGAGGCATGAGAAGATGGCACAGCAGATAACGCATGTGAACTTCCAAATGTCTGCAAACACTCAAAGAATGGGAATTGAGAGTAGCTGAGCTGTTAAGCAAAGCAGGCAGTGGCTCATCCATATAGCTTTTTGTACAAAGGCCTGTGGGGCTTCGGGGCTGAGAGGGGGGTGATTATTGTAACCATGTTTTACAAAGAAGCTAAAGATGATCCAATTGTAAAACAGTGTCTTACCTTGGAACAAGCAGAAAACACTGAAAAAAATCATTAAGAATAGAGTTAGAAAGCTTCTAGATTAGTCTAACGTGATAGAGATAAACCTGTCTGACAGTTTCTGTAAGTGTGACTTGTGCTTCTCTAGCCTATTAGGATTCTGGAGAAGAGTTAATGAAATACTGGACTGAGGAGAAGGGGTGGTGGTGGGTATATAATTTATTTAAACTTTTCAAAAGCCTTTTGATAAAGTCTTTCACAAGAGGCTATTAACAAAATTTGTTACCCATAGGGTGGAAGGCAAAGTCCTGACATGGATTAAAACCTAGATAAGAGGTAAGAAACAAAGGAAAGGAATAAGCGTCCAATTCTCTGCATGAAAGGAGGTTAATAGCAAGATGCTCCAGGGATCGGCATTAGGACCGGGGACGTTCAATATGTTTATTAACGATCTAAGAGAAAGAGAAGAACAACAGAGATACAAAATTTTGCTGATGGCACAGTTTACTTCTTGCAGGCAATTTATTGGCTGCGTTTGACTCTTTTCTTGTGTTCATGGCTTGTCTATGAATAGATCATCAGTTTTACTAATAGTCCTATAAATATAATTGGAAATACAGATCAGTCTGGTGAACAGTACTGAGACTGATCGCAGGAGGAGAATGACAGGCACCAGAACATTCACATGGGATGGATGCAGAGTCCCAAAGCAAGAGAGTTTCTGCATTCAGCCCTCCATCAGCTCTGTAAGTGCCACTTCCTGTAACTCTGCTGCTTCTATGTCACTGTCTGATAGCACACAAGAACAACTGTGATATAAGCAGTGTTAGGATATGCACCCATACCATCATCACAGTACTTCATATTTACTCTCCTGTATCTGCTCTCCTTAAATCTGCTACAGAATTCTGTGAGATCATGGGCTCTTTGCCAGCACTGCCCAGTCATTACCCACGTGTACATTTCTTGGGGGCAGTGAGCACCAAAGCACATACCTTTATCTGTTTTACTTCTGCATTCCAAGTCCTGATTTGGCAGATCCTTTCAGTCCAGCCAAGCTTTTTGCTGCAAGCTTTAGGAATTAAGTGCATGCTTTACCATGTCACTGTACTGGTGCCAGAGATGTTCTCCTATGGCTGTGTCCTGCATCCTGCCCCTACCCCATCCAGATCCGTTTTCCGCACTGCTGCCGTGCTCTGGCTTTCCTATGGCTCCTGTTCACTATTCATCACATTGACTGAAACACTCAGTTCCTAGCAAGGTAGTTATTGTAGGCAAGTTAAAAGTCCTCCTTCACAGTTGCTGCTGCCACATAAGTTTGTTCAACTTGCTGTATTAAAGTCATTAGTGCCAGGCAGCCCAGGAGAAATGCTTTATGTCGTCATTTTCCTCTACAGTACGGCAACCATTTTTTTGCACTCTTGAGGTTGCTACCTCAGAGTACTTCAGCACATTCTGGATGCAGCCTGTATTTAGATCCTTTGCCAGGCAAGAAACATCTTAGAGACATGATTAGAGAAAGCTACATATTCAAGTTCTTCCTTAAATTAAGGATTTATGGAATTGGTCTCCATCTGATAATCCCCTGATTCCATTCCAGGGCTACCAACATAATTTTTTTTTTTTTTTTTTTTTTTTTTCTTTTTTTTACCCTGTGATCATCAAATTTCAGTTTGTCCCCTGTAAAGAGGATATAAACTTTCTCGCTTGACCAGACCAGGCAGCAGAAGGTCTCATGCTGCTGGTTTGTCCCAGCACTGTATCAACATGACAGATGACAAAGAGCCAGATCAGCACAGTGGCTGTGAGTGCAATGGAGGGGCACTCGTCGGTCTGTGTAATTCCTTGGCACATAAGGTGTTACTGCTGTGGAAGAAATTCCTGGGTAATACCTAATTCAGCAATACCTCTATTTTGATGCTCATTGCTCAGAGATATATGCCCACCCTCTCTTCCAACTTCTGCAGCTACTGAGGATTGAACCAAGGAACAGGGACACTTCTGGGTGTAAGTACCTTCAAGAACCAGTAGCAGCAGGGTTGATGTGGTTCTCCTCATGCTAATGAAGTCTGGTGTTTGAAGGCAATGCAATTCCTCCTGTGATCTGCTGGCATTGTCACTTGACACTTCCCACCAGCTGGTGAGAAGGTAAAAAGACTGTTCTGGTGTCAGTGGAAAATAAGCGGCTGCAGTGTGTAATCGAATTGCTGGAGGTTTCATAATGCTGCCTTCAGTCTTTTATATATATGCAACCACATATGAGCAGAATGGCCTCCATCTCAAAGCTACTCTGTTCTGTCAGAAACAAGCTGGAGCAGCCAGGCGGTCGCTTGACTAATGACACAAAGGGAAGGTGCTACGAAGGCAAATGCAATACAAACTCAAGCTCAGCATGTTGCAAACAAATTGAGCCGCTGCACTAAAGTTGTAAGAGATTCTCCTATTGCTTATACAGCAGTCCTATATATCAGGGGAACAAGAAAGCTGGAAATCAAAATTCCCATTGATGAGAAGAAATTTAATATTATTGTCATTGCCAAAACCTGCAGGGATTAGTCACATTACGTGGAATTTTTAACAGCGCAGTTACAAACATTTAAGGAAAAACAGAGTGAGTAAAGGGTGATGCTCTGCATTAAAGATGCCACTGTTTTTTTTTGGTTACTTGATTCTTCAGAGCAGAGACTGATCCTTATGTTTACTAGTAAAACCTTTCAGAGGGTGACTATTGGGGTCTTTCAGACGTCACTAAACTAACAATTTAATAATAATTTTTCTCATCTCTGTAGCATATGGAAATACAAAATATAGTTATTATGGACGGATCGCAATTTGAAAAGATGCTAGAGGTTTTATGCATTCGACAGGAAACATCATCGATGCTTCCAGACTGTAGAGATGATAATTTTCTACTGTGAAAATGTTACATTCAGGTTGAGGTAAAAGTCTCATTAGGAAGGACAAAGAAGAATGAACTGACGGTCTGGAAGCAGTTGGCTGCCTCTGGAGGGTAGGTCTCAAGTCAATGAGGGGTGCAGGCTGAGATAGACAGATGTGGAAATCAGTATAAAGTAAAAAAAAACCAAAACCAAACCAGACTTACTGAATGTATTCAAGAACACATTGCACTGATACACACAGGCTTGATAGGAAGCTGCCTGGGAGCCATAAATAAAGAGAAACATTGAGGACAATTATAAATAACTTAGAAGAATGATAAGCTCCTGGACTGCAAATTGGCATGAGAAACTATTCAATGATCCATGCATAAGAGCATGATTAGTGTATGACTGGTTAATAACAGCGTGGAGAAATGTCACTGGGAAAAGCAGACATAGGCACCTGAATAAGCTTTTGGGCAATATTAACAGTATGAACAGGTACAAAAATGGTAGAAAAGAAGATTGCTTTTGTATTTGCAAATGTCCCTGCACCTGCACACACATACGTACACCTACAAAAGGGCTCACACATGCCTGTCCAACAGATCACCTGGCTGATATGAGTTAATAAAAGATTATACTCACTGGATGCTCATTGAAACCTGTTGCAGCAGGAGCCGCCAACTCCTGGAAGCAACTACAGAAACCAGTGATCATGATTTGATTACAGTGAATATGAGCACAGGGAGGATGGTGCCAAGCAATAATATGTATAGACATATATACATACCTGGCCCTCAGAAAAGGCTAACTTCCCAAATATTGAAACTATGTGTGGTGTGTTCTCTCATTTTATAGAATTTGGGTCTCCTTCAGCAAAGATTAGCAGCGGCCTCAGAAGCCACCATGGCACAGTTGCGTAAGAAGGTGATGAAAGAGAAAGACTTGGTAAGACTGAACAGTAAGAAAGGTAGTGTGAAATTCAGAATGCTTATGTACCATGTTGGGAGAAAAAAGAGGCAATTGGAAACAACCAGTATTAACTAGAAGATTGAAATACAAAATAGTTATACCAGAACCTAAAGTTCACTGTATATTTAATCCACTTCCATCTGTATAGACAATAAAATGAACAGCCAACGTCATAAAAGGGTGAGTATTACACTTGCCATGTCCATCAGAACCACCAGAAGCCCAGGATGAGCAGGAAGGAGTCAGGAAGGACTTGCAAGGAACCTGACCAAATGCAAAGGGCTTTCTAGAGCCATGCTTACACTGCAGAAATGAATGCTGTGTATAGTTTTTTACAGGTTTTCTATAGAATTGTGCTTTTCCCTCTGCACTTGTGCCAAGAGAAAACATGTACGAAAAAATAATTTTGTGGGAGCTGGGGCAATTCTTGTTTATGTTGTTAGATAGCCCTGCAAAGGAAAAGCAAAAATGCAGGCAGGTCCACAATGAGGCAATCTGAGGCAAGCATAGCGATGGGGGAAAACCAGACACCAGGGCTGAACTCAGTGACAAAAGCTCCAGCCCCAGCAAGCCAGGAGAAAGGGGCTCAGAGCCTGTAACCACTGCAGCAATCTTGTGGAAGCCCCTCAGGAGGTGCAGAGGGATTATAGTGCCAGGACTGTACAAAGCCTTGCAACAGAGGAGCACAGCATGCTGCAGGAGCAGGAGTGGAGCTCCAGTAAATAGCAACCTTTTCCCCACCTGACCTCCTGGTGTGTCCTTGGACAGAGATACTAGCAGGATGGAAGGAGTCTGGACCACTTGCAGGTGAGAGGACCCCCACTTTCTGGAAGAGATGTGAGGTGAGGATGTTGGGGAGTGAAAACGCATGGTCAGAGGAGTCCTGTCTGTTTTGCTGAGGGAGTGGGGGAAGTTTATGCCTCCTCCTCCTTCTGCTCAGCCGGTGCAACTGGGCAGCAGTGCCAGCCTGATACTGGGTTTCACACTAATAGGTCCTTCTGGCCATGGTATTTCTGAAGTGTCTTTTCAGACCCTGGCATCACAGCTGATTCGCTTCCAGGCAGCGAGCAGGACCAGAGATGCTGTCAGGATCACTCCCACATTCAATTACTCACAGCAGACTGTGTACATGCATTGTCACCTGACCTCATCCCCTGGTCGCTTCCCAGAGGCAGAGGTACTTCCAGCAGTGGAGAGATGTTGTCCATCAGAGGAGCAGGTGCCTCTGTATTGTCCTCTCCACTCCCTGCAGAATTCCAGCTGAGGTAGCCAGGCTCCACAGGGAGGTGAAAGAGTGGATTAAACTACTGGCTCCACACCCGCTGGTCTCACAGACTTTGTGGGAAGTGCATGAGGGACTGTGGTTGATGCCAGGCCGAGAGACTATGTGAAGCAACAGGGAAGGAGAATAAATGGGTGCTGAACTGGGACCCAAAGTACTAGCCTAGGGCTTTGCATTTGGCAGATCCTCATCATAGAAAACAACTTTGTGGTGCTATTACCAGTCAGCACTTCTCCCTCACTGCCTTTCCCTTTCATCTAGGTTGCTGCAGTTGCGTTTAATGACACAACAGATGTATTCATTTGCATCTTTATACAGATCTCTAAGCTCTACAAATGGGTGGGTGGGCATGACCCCATTTCCCCAAATTATTCATCACCTTTCAGTTATGCATTTCTCTCTTTTCTAATGTCTTTTTGAAGCACAGGGAAGCAGCAGTGGAGAATTACTCTGCCGTTTTCTCTTGAGCATCTGGGGCCTGATCACTCCCCTGCCTATGTGCTCCCTCAGAAGCCAACAGGAGTCAGAGAGATGCCTGTGCATGGGCAGACTGCCTCCCCTACCATGTACAGACACTTCCCAGTGAGTGCAAGAAGGCACAGATTTACCTGATATACCCCCATGCTACACAGAACACAGCTATGGGGAACAAATAAGAGAAAAACAAGTGACACCCTGTCTATTTATCAAGGGGTGATGACAGTTCTGTTGCTGCCATCAAAAGATCTGTAGTTGCATTTATGGAATGTGGGTGAGTTAAGATACTTCCCTTCACCATCTGAAGGCGGTGTTTATGCGGAGCTGCTTGAAGCACACTCCATGCCGATGACTCAGGACGATGCTACTGCCAGTGTGGAAGATCTGTCAGCATGGCTGGATGCTGGTGTGTGCTCTTCAGAGCTTCCTCTGCACTGGTGTCCAGGTCCCTGGCTCTCAGCCATGGGGGACCCAGCTAGAGCAAGAGGGTTTAAATGGGTGGGGAATAGGTCTGCACAAAATGCCAGTTCCCATGGGAAAACACACTGTGTTGTGTTTCCCCTGAGTCTGAAACACAGCATTGCCATCTCTGCCTGGCCAGCTGCACAGGTTGAGGACAGAAGGACAGGAGACAAGGAGAGCAGAAGAAAGGATGGAAGAGGAAAGGCTGTTCTGCATTGAGCTGTCATACACTTAGACAGTGCAGCAGGGGAGCAATCCTGGATGCTGCATGATGAAGTCAGATGCATAGGAGGGAAAAGCTACTGATCTGACTCCTTCTACCTGCCCCTCACCTGGGCCATGTGGCTCTGAGGCTGTGTGTTGGTGAGAAGTTATTGCTGTGACACCCTGGGAGAGCAATGAATGAAGACACTGGTGATGTTGGCAAAGATCATCTCTCATTTAATTTATGGGTTGCATTTTGTATATAAAGCTATGGACACAGACAGAATGTAATCCTGCCACTGTGTGTGTGCTGGGCACTGCTGTCAATCAACAGTACATGCATCAGTACATTTTTGTATAAATATGTATGTTCTCTTGCTAATGGTATTATTATTTATTAATGGTGTTGTGCCTCAAGGATTTGGCGTGGACCAGGTAACCATAGTGCTGAGTGTTAGACATACGACGAAAGACAGGCCCTGTTCTGCACGGCTTCCAAACAGTCTGGGGTGCCTAAAAAAACATAAGCATTTTGATATTGAATTTCTGGATCCAGCAAGCCAGCAGAAGAGCTAGGAGCAGACATGGGCTTGTGGTGACTTTCCATCCAACACTCTTCCCATTAAACTTCTCCAGTACTGAAAACTTGGCAACTTTGACTTCTTTTGGGGAAGAAAAGAGATGAGACATTTTACAAAGTGGAAATTCCCTCTGATGCCTCTCTCTGAATACCCCCATGTGCAGATAGGCCTGGATGCACACAAAAAAAGGAGAAAAGATCCTCAGGGTGGGGTGTGGGCATGTCCACCAGCAGACTGCCTGTGACTCCCTCTCACGGGCATCCTCAGACAGAAACCAGCAGTGGTCCCCTGATGCCAGAGACATGGCACCCCTTGCTCCAGCCAATGACCACCCTTGGGAGTGTATTCTAAGCCTTGAAGTGTATAATGTGAGATTTTGCCTCCTCTCAAAGCCCTGCCTGATGGAGTCACCTGAGCACAGGAGGGTCTTCTCTGATCTCTGTAAAAGACACTGTCTTGGGCATCGCTGTCAGGATTTTGGTAGTGGTGGAGGGGCACAGGTTGCCCTGTGCAGGAGAGGTCAAGGGCTGCCCCATGCTGGTCCCAGTTGGTCTGGTCTAGCTGTGTAATAGGTACCACCAACCCACTACATCCCTATGTCACAGCCACTCAGAAGGGCCCCAGACCAGCTGCTCCAGCAGTGCTAAGGGAAGGCAGCAGCACTGGTGCAGGGTGCTCTGGAGGGGACACATGGGGACAAAAAAGAGATGAAACAAGAGGAGACACATGGGAGATGTAAGGATACACAAAAGGAGACACATGAAGGGACACAGCAGCAGATACAGGAGGAGACATGTAGAAGGGGAAAGGGCTTCAAAGCAGAAGCAGAGAGCAAAAAGCCCCCTAATATTTCTCTTGTGATAAACCTGTACCTGGCCACTGAATGTTGAAGAACACCAGCAGATTACAATGGAGGTCATGCATTGCTGTTGGCACTGGAGTCTAAGACACTAGAACAAATTCACTGCTGCTGAATGGATCTACTGTGACCAAAGGAACATTATGTTCCTAGCCAGGATTCCTTTTTACCAGTCTTTGTGAAACAGCCAAAAAAAACCTCAAATATTACTACACACCCTCATGCTCTCATCTCCTTTGCAGAACAGGGTCACTAATTGATCAGGATAGCCAGCGACCAGGCCCGCTGGTAGATGAAATACTGGCAAAGGCAAAAGCAATAGGTCCTCTACATCGCACAGTCGTGCCCCTGTGCATAAGTAGACTGAACTGTACAGATCAGCTGCAGGTGGAGCAATCCTGTATCACAGCCACAGCAGCCATTTGCACAGAAATCTAGTAGGTTACCACTCAAAGCACAGGGCAACTGTCTGTCCAGGCCAATACAGCTTGGATGTCCTATGCAATTCAGCAAAGCCAGGGCAACTCCTCTCTCTCCCAGACAGAAAAATTCCCTTATATTTTGACTGAGACTAGATCCCCTTCTTCTGAATGTGCTGAGAGCAGCTATGTTTGTTTATCCTAAATGCCTTGCAGTCACTCTAACAGCCGCCTAAAAATGTCTTCCTGAGGTGTACCTCGAACAAAATTACAGAAATGTTGCTGTATATTCCAGTACCAGCACCCAGGAAGAGAGAGATCTCAAGGTCCCACAATGAAATGGGTAGCGAAATCTAATAACAGCAATGGCAGTCAGATTTATATAACTTTTATGAAATCAATAGTACTGGACTCTTCAAAATGACTTGAAGAGTGAGACCCCATACAAATATAATTAAGCACAGATGGCAGCATGCTTTCTATGCTCCTGAACACTGCTGAAAAGCTGTGTTGTCTTTAACATGAACAGCAGTTGCCTTGAACTCGATGTCGTTGATGCAAAAATATCATTGTCTCTAATGAGGGCTGCTTGTAATGTATCAGGCACTCATCCTTATTTTAATGGGGCTGATGCCTGAATTTCAACACTGCAGGAAACAGGTAGGAGATGAGATGGAGTTTGCCAGTGAAAGTTTCACCTATAATGTCTAGACCTCACTCAACCGACTCTACCTCGTGTTTTCCCCAAAGCCATGTCAATAGATTTCTCTGCAGTGCAGGACCAGGACCTCTTCCTCACCCCAAAGCAACAGGCCCATCTAAGTGCTTGGTCAGGTTCATGGCACAGGTGAATGAGCACAGTGCTGAGCACTCCTCTCCTTGAATGGCCCCCAGCCATATTCTCCTGCAGCTTCATGCAATGGTCTTTTCCTTCTTGTGTCCCACACCACAAGCACTCTCATCCCCTCCTCCCCACATCCTATTTTACAGGGTCACAGACGCAGCAGAGGACAAGAAAACAGTCTGGGATTAAGGCCTATATGAAGCCTTCTCCTCTGGAGATTTTCAAAACCCTCCTGGATGGGTTCCTGTGTGACCTGTGCTGGATTATATGATCCTGCTCTGGCAGGGGGTTTGGACTCAAAGATCTCAAAGGTCCCTTCCAACCCCTGACACCCCTGTGATACCCCTGTGAAGTGAATAAAAGGTGACAAAATTCCAGTTAGTACACAGATCATAAACGTAGGTGGTTGAGAAGCGGATGGAGGGAAAAGAGTACTCACACATTTTATTTTTCTCTGTCTTCCTTAACTGAATATTTTGTTTTCCTGTTGGATAAAAGGCACATGGAGGCAGAGGGGTGGATGTCACAAAGCTGTCATCGGGCTGTTTTCCACACTTATTTTCTGAAATTTGAAATGACACTGAATGTTGAAAATTGGGGAAAAAAAAATATTCACAGAGCTATCTGTACACCTCTGTCATAATCTTAAAAGGAGATACATTTTTTAACAGCCTCAGGGGAAAAAAACATGTTAGGAAAGTTCAGAAAAGCTTGAGCGCTGTTACAACCCAAAAATACTTCTAATCATTAAAGACATTGCCTTTTTAACCTTCTCATGTGACTCTAACACTCTCCTTGGCTTTGACTAACATCTTGCTCCACCAACACGGTAGTTTGTCTCTACAAACAGACCTTGAGATGTAACCTTACAAGCAATGTGTGCACAGCTAAAGCTGGAAGTTGTCACTCCTGTGCAGAACTGGCCTTGAAAGGCTCTATTCAAGCACAGTTATCTAATGTAGTGGTTTCAACTTACTCAGCCCTGCTAATGGTTTATGGGATATGTCGGAGGGAAGCACAAAAGGTAAAGAAAAGTCACTCTAAAATCTGCACAACTAAGTTGAAGATAAAGGGATTGGTACCACTACAAGGCAATTTTCAGAGGTCCACAAATAGGATTGAAAACCACAGTGAGGTGCTTCAGTCTGCACCGAAGCATCTGTATTAGTCTGGCCATCTGAGACACTGAATGGTAGCTGCTGGCTACTTCAGTATAACCAAAGGATACCTTCCTAAAGGCCTGCATGTCACAGTGTTAGGAACAGCTCACCAAATTAGTCAGGAGTTGTGAAAAATTTAAAATTGAAGATTATAATTTTTTCTCTTTTTTTCCCTGTTTTCATCTTTATTCCATTTTATTTTTTATATTTGTATCATAGAATCATAGAAATGTCTGGGTTGGAAGGCACCTCTAGAGGTCAGCTAGTCCAACCCCCTGCTGAGAGCAGGGACATTCTCAAGTAGAGCAGGTTGCTCAGAACCTCATCAAGCCCCACCTTGAATGTCTTCAGGGATGGGGCCTCAACCACCTCCCTGGGCAACCTGTTCCAGTTTTCTACCACCTGTCATGGTTTAAAGTCAGGGTGGCCCCTCAGACCAATAACAGATGCTCTCTGTTAACCCCCTTCCTTCCCCAAAGGGGAAGAGAAAGGGCATAAGGGAGAGAGACTTAGCTGTTAGAAAAGGAAACTAGAACAGCGTTAATATTGAAAATAATAATAATAAAAATGGAATATATACAAATATATACAAAACCAGTATCGATGGTAATT